>JAUCMU010000001.1:22949883-22975390 GCA_032275025.1 Enteromius treurensis
CATCCTCTAAGTTTCAAAATTAAAAACTTTCTGGTTAGGCAGATGATGATCAACGGCTGCTTCTACATCGCTGCCTGTTTAGCTCCGCCCATTGATTTGCATATGTAGTGTTTACAAGAGAGCTCTACACAGAAACCACATGACAAGAATCTGTGAAACAGTGCCTTCTGATGAGGGGAGTACTAAACTATTACCTTTTTTATATAAATCTTGATGACATAAGGAGATCTCAGAGAACAGTACAAAAATAAAAAAGGCAGTCTATGACCCCTTTAATCCACAGATGTAGCATTTTTGGACCTTGTAAGATATTAAAAGGCCTCAAAAAACCCTGTAACCTTGTTTCCTACAGGAGGGAGTATTACCTCTATAGTGGGGTGTGTGTTGTGTTTGTAGGCCGTGTACAGGGGGAACTGGATCTGAAAGATCTTGGCAGCGCACAGCAGCAGTTTCTCCTGGTCTTCTGTGCTCCAGGATGCAAACGGGTCCAGGCTGCTCTCGTTCCCGCTCTCGCCCGCCGTGGGTTCACTGAGCTTGGGCTGGGGATCCGGTTTGCCCCCCTGATTTTGGTTCTTGTGCTGATCTCCATCCTCCACTCCGCCATCCTCTTCAGCCGAGTCCCGTTCCACATTCAGCGGCTCGTCCTCACTGGGTGATGGCTGTGGCTGGGCGGAGCCCCATTCCGACTCCGCCCCCTCAGTCCTAGTGTTGCCATGGCCACTGCGTAGACGGTCCCTAAGGTCGGTTACTTGGGCAATGACCAAGTTAATGAGGGCATAAACCAGTTGGCTGAACACCTCAAGGTGTTTGTATTCCTTGAAACAGCACAGACACTGCCTGCAGATGAACACGGAGAGAATCGGTCGTCAGTCCATCATTCACAATGATCTATCACCTAATGTGCTAGTTTATTAAATATTCTGGCTACTTTAATGGTGCTTTTAGCTACCAAGGAGACCGTAGTACACTCAATACTGTTTAACACACTTGAAAGAGTTTAAATCCAATCCAAACAACAGGTCAAACACCACAAAACATCATGGTGACAAAGATAACAACAACATGATGCAGGATGGAGTGGAGAACATTGAATGAAGGAATGAACAAATGAGCAAGTCAGTGAACAAATGAGAATAAATAAATTAATTTATGAGCACGAGTGAACTAGAGAATGAATGAATTAGTGAGTTAGTGAATCAGATTGCGAATGAGCATGAGTAAACAAGAGAATGAATGAATTAGTGAGTTGGTGAATCAGTGTGCGAATGAGCACGAGTGAACAAGAGAATGAATGAATTAGTGTGCGAATGAGCATGAGTGAACAAGAGAATGAATGAATTAGTGAGTTAGTGAATCAGTGTGCGAATGAGCACGAGTGAACAAGAGAATGAATGAATTAGTGTGCGAATGAGCACGAGTGAACAAGAGAATGAATGAATTAGTGAGTTAGTGAATCAGTGTGCGAATGAGCACGAGTGAACTAAAGAATGAATGAATTAGTGTGCGAATGAGCATGAGTGAACAAGAGAATGAATGAATTAGTGAGTTAGTGAATCAGTGAGCGAATGAGCACGAGTGAACAAGAGAATGAATGAATTAGTGAGTTAGTGAATCAGTGAGCGAATGAGCACGAGTGAACAAGAAAATTTATGAATTACTGAGTTAGTGAATCACTGTGCGAATGAACACGAGTGAACTAGAGAATGAATGAATTACTGAGTTAGTGAATCACTGTGCGAATGAACACGAGTGAACTAGAGAATGAATGAATCAGTGAGCAAATGAGCACGAGTGAACAAGAAAATTAATGAATTAGTGTGCGAATGAGCACAAGTGAACAAGAGAATGAATGAATTAGTGAGTTAGTGAATCAGAGTGCGAATGAGCATGAGTGAACTAGAGAATGAATGAATTAGTGTGCGAATGAGCATGAGTGAACTAGAGAATGAATGAATTAGTGAGTTAGTGAATCAGAGTGCGAATGAGCACGAGTGAACAAGAGAATTAATGAATTAGTGTGCGAATGAGCATGAGTGAATGAATTAGTGAGTTAGTGAATCAATCAATTTGCAATGCAGTGAGCAAATCAGTGAGCGAATGAGAATAAACAGTAAAAGAATGAGAATGTATAAATAAATGAGTCAGTGAACAAGTCAGTAGGCAACTGAGTATGTACGAATGAATAAGCCAATAAGTGAGTGAGTGAGTGAGTGAATAAATGAAAATGAATGAACAATCAAACGATATTGAATGAGTGAATTAGTAAACAAATCAGTAGGCGAATCAGTGAGCAAAAGATAATAAATGAATAAAATACATTGAGTGGATAAAGGAATCAATGAATGTGTCACAGAACGAATCTGCAAGCAATAGTATGAGTGAGCGAGCGAGTGAATCTACAACAGATGAGTGAGTGAATAGGTTATGATTAAACATCCAAATAAGTGAGAAGTCAACGAGTCAATTAACTGGAAAAATTAGAAACTAAGAAGTAACAGATAAACAAACAAACTATAAACAAACCAATCGATCAATGAATGAGTAATGAAGTGAACATGCACATGACTGACCTCTGTGTCCATGTGCTGATGTAAGTGAAGACTCTTAAGGCATGCTCCTTCTTCAGCTGCAGGCCGTCTGAGCTGTCTGCATCCGAGACTGACACACACACACACACACAGGAGAAAGAAAGCTGTTAATGGACTGGTAACAGACTTCTAGAGCTCTCTGGGATAACACCAGTGTTAGAGACACAGCAAACACAAGTGCTAAAAGACGACTTACAGACTAAGGTTTAATACTTCATGTCAGAGATTTTTCAAATGACTGCTGTGATACTGTGAAAAAAACTGTGATACAGCCCAACAACAATCTGTAAAACAACCCAAACTCTCAGTACATCAAAATGAAAACCAGAGAAACTGGCAGAGAATAGTCAAGACAGAAAGTCCTGTCCAAGACTGTGCTCTCATGCTGTGTGCATTTAAAAGACAGCAGAAACGCTACAGTCAAAACTAATCAACAGGTTAATGAAAATACACTGAAAATCTGGAATCACTAATGAGATGTTTTACAGTACCCTTGCTGTATAATGCACAGCTGACATTCCCAAAATTTCCTTTGTGACAATTAAATGTAACATGTTTTTTCATGTTTCAACTTACTCTTTTTATATCAGTTATGTGCATTAGGGGTTTTGTGTGTTATCCTGTGTTAATTAAATACTTTTTTAATGTGTGTTACCATGATGCGGTTTTCTATATACCTTCTATATACAACTAAGCTTGAGGAAGCTTTGATTCAACATGCAACAGGTTTTAGTCTTTAGGTATATTATGAAGTATAAATGATTAAGGTCAATTTAAGTTTAATCTGTAATCTCTTTTTTAACTTCAAAGTTATGATAACCTTCTTTTTGTTTAGTTTTTTTTACAGCAAGAGTATGTGGAACCGCATTATGCATGCTCATTACAGATGATCACATGACACTGTAATTTGAAGGACCTTAACATCCATTTATGTGCTCTATCCCGACAAACCACACACGCACACAGGATAATTAATGGTTTCCACAGTGACGAGGGAGTAGCTGGACTGGGGAATGCTACCTTGGGGTTGTAAAGTTCACTCGAGCAGCTGGTTAGCCTTGACCTACATGAGATTTTCGTTCTTTCTTTCTGCAAAACGGTTTTCCGGATTTTTTTCTTTTTTTTTTTTCTCTGGCGTTTCCACACAGCTCTACAGTAACAATCCAGGGCATTGTGTTCAAGGACTGAGAAACGGTGCTGTGATATGAGGATCTGTTATCAAAGCTGAAATCACAAAAGTACCAAAAATCCCTCAATGTCTCACGCCACAGAAGAAAACAAACCAAAAAAAACCTTGCACACACAGACTGACTGAATTACAGTATTTGATTCTTTTTAAGACCGACCTTAATAATTTACAGGAATAATTCCCCCAAAACGACCGCTCTGTCATCATTTACTCACCCGTGTGTTGTTTTAAGACTTATTTCTCCTATGGAGACATTTCATTTTGAAGAATGTTCATGCTGCTCTTCTTTTCATATAGCTATACTAACAAAATGCCAATGTAAAACAAACAACATACAAGAGCTTGAATAGAAGATATGATAACTTGACTTTTGGTACGACATCAAAATACTTTATATATATATATATATATACATATAGCATAGACCTGCATGGACTACATTTACACTGCATTTTTAAAATCTTTTTAAACATTCAAAGCTCCTAATTGCTGTCTCTTTGCACTGAAAAGAGCAGCATGAACATACTTTAAAACATCTTTTGCAGCTCACAGAAGAAAGCAAGGCCCATGGTTTCAGAGCATCATGAGGATGTAACCCTTTACATATCTAGTTAAAATGCCCTGCGATTCATATCTTTTTAAGATGTCTGGCACAACTGGTTTAGTGACTGTCTGTCTGTTTTTGACCTTTCAGAAAACGTGAAATTACAGAGTGTGCATAAACAGACTTCTGCTGACACACACGCACACACACTTTAGCAAGCATTTAAGCTCTCTCCTGAACACGAACGCACAGCACGCCGTGTCAGATTAACACTGTCAAACTAGCCCACACAATTGAAGGGTGTTTCTGCTGTCTATATGCACTCAGCAGGGCGTCTGAGGGGTCAGATGTTAAGCTGCACATGCACATATGGAGCTGCCACTCACTACGAGGGGGATACAGACACCAGACACGCCTGAAGGCCAAAAGCACACATGCATGAGCGTGCAATGTTGCACATACTGATGTTTAATATTAAACGTGTGCATGCAAAAAGTACAATCACTTTTTAATTATTTAGAATACTAAATTATATATTCGAAAATAAATGTGATATTTATAGATACTTTCACCATATATATTTATTAGTTGCTACCAAATAATCCCAAATTGCTGGCAGACATGATTCCTGTTTACACAACACCATTGTCTTCCAATGCAACGCGTTAAGCAACAGAACCTGCTGTCATATGGTGCCAACAAACACAATTCTCCATAATTCTATATATTTCTAATGCAAGCGCTTGCACAAAATTCACATGGATAAAAAAAGGTTACATTCAAGCTATGTGCAATAAGACGACCGTACACTTTAATAACAAGCAACGACAGAATTAAAGGTGACATTTTATTTAATAGAATTAGAGTTTTTACTCTATTCCTTGGAGTAATATCTAAACCCATGGTCCTAATGGAATGAATAATGGTCCTAAATAAACTGTGCCATGATAGCATGTCGCTTTATAATGCAGTAACATGAATACTGTTAAATTACTGTGATAATGTAGAAAACACACAATATTACAATGTATTATTGTGGTATATCAGTGTGGCAATCATCCAGTACAACAGTACATATTAAAATAACACCTGTTAATGAAACTGTACCATGTTTTTAGGGCTTTACCAACCTGTTTCCTGACATGTGGTATGGTGTTTTTATAATATGGTAACACAGAAATATCATGTTTTTCAGTAAACATCATGGTAATCCTGAAATATGCATCTGAATATCAGGTATAACAACATGACAATCATTCAGAACCACGGTATATACAAAAAAAAAAAAAAAAGTACAATAATATTTTTTTCAATGACATGGCATTGTGCACATACTAAGGTAATCCTTCAGCACATTGGTATATATCAAAGTACCATCTGATATTATAACTGTACCAGCACAGTATTATGTTTTATTTGGACATTTATTACAGTAATTCTTTCAAAATATCATGGGAATACCACTTCAGCACAATCATAATAGCGTTTCTTGCTGGATTTGTGGACTGTCCCATAGTGGTGTGTGATGCTTTTGACAAGTTTCATGCAAAAGCCATGGCAATCCTTCACTACAACGGTGCATATCAAAGTATAATGATATTACAGTCAGTCGCTGTCTTGCCAAGACATCCGCGCTGAAGCAAAGATAGCGCATTACACTCTCCCCATCCAACAAAGCGCACGAACACAAATACTGGCTGATTCCTGTCCAGCAGCCATCAGAGGCCAAACACGGCTAAAAACCTCACATCCCGACTGCCAGATCGCATGAACCCTCATAAAGCACCCGCTCGAGCAGAATTACACTGCAGTGTGCATCGCGTTGGCTGATCAGATGCTGATCGGCGTGCATTTTGAAGGATGACAATGTCAAAAACACTTCTGCTCGGGCTAATGCTAATGCTAATGTCAGTCCAACTTCCCATCAGCCTCCAAGCCTATTGAAACAAGCCGATGGTCAACACACACGTACAGATGTTTTCCGATGCTTCGGTTTAAAATCAACAGCTGATTTTGTGGTTGCTCTTATCGGACGATTTGATTGTTAAAATCACGAGGGGCTAGCACGTTCAGCTGGCATTGCATTAATAAAAGCGGATCTCAAAATCAAACTAAACAGAAATAATGACAGCCAGAAGGGGCTTGAGTGCTCTTTTAAACGCACGCGTTGACGAAAAGTGTAAAAGATCCAATATTAAACGCGAAAATCTGCGCTGAATCGAGGCACCGAGCCGCATGCTCGAACAGTCATGCTAACAACTTGCTGCAAACAACTACAAAAACACAACAAGAACAATCAAATGGTGTTGACTTACTCTCATTGAGCACCTCCAGCAGCTCGGCGCAGTTCTCACACATGGTTCATAAAGGCGGAAAGTGTATTCAGACCATTGGAGAAAAAAAAATGTTGCCTGTTTTTCTCTCTGTCTTTTTAAGGGGGTGTTTAAGGCCCGACGAAATGCTTGATGAAGGCTCGTTATTGTGAGACAACACAACCAGGGAGGTTTGGGCTCATGCGAGCGGGGTTGTTTGCCGAAATGTCGAGGATGGAGACAGTAAATGTGAGGCACTGAAGGAGCGGAGAGTCAGTCTCCGAGCAGAGCGTTACTGTGCAGACTAGCACATACGGCAGCCATGATGAACAGGGACTGGAGTTACACTTCGGTCGTTTCCGTCGCGCGACTTCGGAGATGTTCGGGCCTTCCCGGAAATGCTCGCGATCGCTCGGGGCCACGCGCGCAACGTTGTGGGAGACGTCGGCTGTTTCCGCCGATTCGAGTTGCAGGCCGTTCGGCCTTTTTCGGTTAACTGGCAAAGAGAGAGGGAGGGGCGACCGTTTGTTACACATCGGCGGTTTTCGTTACGCCCGCTTCCGGTGCTTTCGGCCATTCTTCTAATCTCGCGATGTCTCGCAGTCGAGCACGTGTACGTGTGATGGTGAAATTTTAATGTGTGACCCTGCACCACAAAACAAGTCGTAAGGGTCGGGTTTTTTTTTAAATTGAGATGTATACGTCATCTGAATTGAAAGCTGAATAAATAAGCTTTCCACTGATGTACAGTTTGTTAGGATAGGACAATAGGTCGAGATACAAAAAGGGTGCAAAAACAAACAAATACAATAAATAATCAAATTCGTTCCAAATCGATGTTCGGATTCTGAGTCTTCAGCAATGCATATGACTGATCAAATATTAAGTTTATATATATTTACGGCAGGAAATGTATAAAACAGCCTTTACTTCATAAACGAATACTTTGTGGCATGAAAGAAAAAATTGTCCACTTTGATCCATGCAACATATAGTTGGCTATTGCTAAGTATATGACAGTTATAGGTGGTAGATTAGATTATGGATTTTATTTATATAAACACACACGCACACTCATTTGCAAGAAGTTTGGGGTCATTGAAAGTCACAGTAAAGACATAATAAATAATTATGTTTAACTCTTTATTTATCAAAGTATCCTGAAGAACATCAGTTTCAACAAATATTAAGCAACACTGGTAAGAGACAGTTTTTTAATATGCCCTTTTAAAAAACATACCATTATTATTAAGACCTTGTAGTATAGTAAATAATTATAGTAGCAAATTCATACAAAAAAATGTTAAAGTAGCATATTTACAATTTTTTTTACATGCATTTAGAGAAGTTGAAATGAATACACACACACAATGCTTTGTAAAAATAACCAACTTTATGTTTCCATAGTACTAATACACAGCTTTACAAATAGGATGATATGAACAAACCCTTTCATTTAATGACAACCCTATGCCAAAAACAAACAAAAAACTCCAATCTGACTTCAATCTCTCTCATATACTGCAATCAAATGAAAAAAAAATTGTATATAAACACACACAGACCCCCAATAAAGAAGGTGGGAACAGCATCAGGACTGACCCTCCACAGTCACATTCACTCGCTGTGGTTTTCGAGCCTCTCGGCTGCACAGCTCAACACAAATCTCTTCCTGCGCAGTAAATGTCCGTCTTCACTGGCCTGCCACACTGTATATTACATATTCACAAACAGATGAGGCTGAGAAAACATTAAAATGATTAGTAATGTGCTTCGAAACAGGAAAGCAAACATACCCAACAGAAACACTGAAGCATATACAGTAAACCAATATACGAGAGATAGACAGTTCCTTTCATATAAAATGCTCTGTTATGTAAAACCAAAGGGTTTGGGAGGAGTCAGGTTACTGATAACAGACATGTCTTTAATTTACATATTGGCATGGATTTGGTCGACAAAACAACCAACATCTGGATCGATTTTCCTATTTGTCCTTATTTGACTGCTACTTCCCTACAGATACCCACACGCACGCACGCACGCACGCACGCACGCACGCACACACTTCCTTCACAGGCATGAAACTGTACAGGTGCTCATTCACACATTTCCTCCGGGAGCTCGTGAGGATTGAGGATTCCTGGGACAGACATCTGGAGCTTGTGTTTCTCCTCCTGAGCCTGACGCAGAGACGCTTCCCTCTCCTCCAGGAACAGATCTGCGGAGTCCTCTCCCGCAAACTCCTGCAAACACACCACGTGAGCGATTAGGAGCGGCCCACTGGAACGACTCCAGCGCTGTGTATGGTTACGCTCATTTGAACAGTGTGTTTCACATTATATGGTTTCGAGAGCAGCTTTACATAAAAGCATGTTTAATGTAAGACTGTAACAATGTATCCATTTGTAATCAGTGTTAGCTAGAGTTGGGAATGTTCTCCACAATCAAAAACAGATCCATATCCATTTTAAAAGGACAAAAACTGTGTGAATGCCACAAGATTTTGTATACTATACTACACTACTACTACTATACAACTAGAATAACAATTATATTAACTATTAATATTACATGTAAATTTTATATTCAATATAATTAATATCATGCTAAAAAAAATGCAGAGTTACAATTTATTTATAAGTATTAATGTATTCATAGAGCAGTTAAAATGATGAATATTTAACATTAGTAGTAGTAATAATAAACACTAATTACCAATAATATTTATTAAAACTTATTTACAGTACAAAGAAACGTTAATATAAAACAGCAGTTTATTTCTATGATAAATATTTAATTATTAACATTTAATTGTCATAAATTGGCATTTTGATTATATTAACTAATAAATAATCAACATTAATATTAAAACATTTTGCACAATAAACTTGTTATTAATCATACAGAGCATTTTATTACTATTAAATCTTTTAATTTACATTAACTATATTTTATAAACAATTAAAACATTTAAAATTATAAATATTAATAATATTTATTTAAATTGATGTTTAAAAAAATATAATAATCATCAATTTATTATAATATTTGTTTTTAATTCACTATGAAATGTTGGTAAAAATTATAACATGCATATTTTCATTATGCATAAAGCATTTTACTCATTAATATTCCTATGTAACCAATAATTTTGAAAAACTTAATACTAAAATTCAATATAATATATATTATATATAAAATAATATAATATAATATAATATAATATAATATATATAAAAATTTAGATTAATATAAATTGAGGCGGAACAAACACTATGGCTGTTGGGAAAAAAGTGAAATTTCTACCCTGCTCATTTGTGTACCTATTTATATTTTGAGAAACAGGAAGTCAAAATCTAGCTAGAGGGAAGTGACATACCTTGATCTGGACCAGGAAGTCCCTGAGGTGCTCTTTAAAGGCAGGAATGTCCTGATTCAAGCTGAACAGACCCGTGACAAACACCTTCACCTGGGCCCTGAAGAAAAAACAAAACCCAACATTAACAACATTAATGTTGAACACATGACAGACAACACACTGAACACACAGTCCTTGTGCTCCAGGCTGCTCTTACTCTTGCAGATGTGGGAAGGCCGTCTTCAAAAGATTGGCCACGTACTCCTGCACGTAGCCCTGATTGTTGCTCGTGGTGCCTGCGTTCAGAGTGATGCTGATTTTACCTTCTTCCACCAGGTTAAACATGTAGGCAAGGATGGAGGCGTGCATTGTCAGACCTGCCCGGCACAAAACATCAAACACACACACAGATTAACCTAAGAGTTAGTCATTTGAAATATTACTGCACTAAAATATTTTACGTTTAAATTAGTACAAACAAACACGTCACAACTTAAATGGGCAAAATGCATGCAACAATATCTATATAAATATGTGTCAAAGCTTAAAAAAAATAAAAATAAAAATAAAAAAATCAATTTTTCTTTATATTTTCCTCCCATTGTATTTCAGGTGGAAAATGACCCGATTCACTGCTTGACTGACGTGAAACACTTTTGTTCAAAATAACAGCTCCATTAGTTACGCTGAAAACATGTCACTCTGTCTCTGCCTAGCAACTGACCAGCAGTATGAGACGTATCCGTGACAACGGAGAAAATGTGCTGCAGGATGTCGCAGAAGTAGGTCTGATAGAAGCTCTGAGCTGCTCCCTCTTCCTGTGCGATGTTCTGCAGCATCGTGAACAGGATCTGAAGCCCTGGAGATGTACAAACACACAGTCAGCGCTTTCATTTGTGTATGAGACTCTGGGCAATTACGGTCAAAAACACAAACACAGGTCACACTCGGCTATCCAGAATTGTCTTTCTGAACACCTCAGTTCCTTTTGCTTTCACACAGAGAAGTGTGTGTTTATTTGTCAAAGCTCACCTGTGTCGGCCACATTCCTCATGGTATGTTTGAAGGCCCAGATGATGGAGTCCAGAACCAGTTTGAACTGCGCTGGTGGGATGGACAGGAATGCTGGGAAACACTGGGAGTTGACGGCTTGCAGCAGGTAGAAGAAATGTGTTCTGTGCTCGGGAAACTCCTCGAAGTTCTGATAGAGGCAAAATAAAAGAGCATTAAAGAAGGCCTGCAAGCTTTGGTAGAGGGGAAATTGTGATTGTTATTTAATAACTTCCTTTCAAAAATAAAAAAAATTTACAATTTTAAGGAAAAACTATTATTTTTCTCAGCTCTACACTGTCTACAAGACTTCTGCTGGTCTGATCCAGAAGAAACCACTCAGGACAGGATGAACTAACCTTGTTGATCATCTCGAGGGTGCACTCGAACACAGCGTCAAATATTTTGGGGATCTCTCCTGTTATGTGTGAGCCCAGCTTGTTGACAATGGTTGCCATAGTGCTGAGCACTTCTGGTTCTCGAGCTGCTGGAACGTTCCTTTGGTAGTCGATGAGAACTGCCTCCAGCAAAGGTGGAACAAAGTTCTCTCCAACCTGAAGAAACCACAACAATGCTTTGTACTGCTGTCAACCTGACTCATTGATTTGGCACGGACTGATTTAGGAACGTCAGAACTAACCATCTGTGGGTCGTTGGAGCGGCTGACCCATCCGGAGATGAGCTTTAGCGTCTCTCTCTTCACCGTCCGCATGCTCCGGATCAGCGGCTGCTTGGTCACCATCTCACCTGCAGAGGAAGACCAAAGAGTTGAACATGAGCTGATATTACATGGCAGTTGTTGGGTCATGTGCTCCATGTCTCACCGTTGCTCTGGACGGCAGAAGAAATGTTCTCGCTCAGGCACTTGTAGACATTGAGCATGTCCAGGTAAATTCGGCCCAGCTGCAGGACAAACGGGTGACCCACAGCTTTACACGCTCTCACGTTGGTCTTCAGGATACTGCCCAGCTGACGCACCGTCTCTGGGTCTTTCAGGATGTCCACGTTCTGATTAAAGAGAAACATCATGTGCTTTGAGTTCAGGTATTATAACTTCACAGTAATTAACCATTAAAAGAACAAAAACAAAAAACCCTAATCTGTTTTCTTTTATTAAACGCTTTTATATATAACCCTATAGGTTTTCATTTGGGAAATTTCAAGAGAATCTTGATTAATTACATGTTTCATGATGGGCTTTTTGACTAAAATGATAAAACCATAAAAGTAAATTAAAATAACAGATCCTATAAAAAATAAAAAAAAACTACTAAATTGTTGTTAAATTCAATTTCATTCAGTTTAACTTGATGTACTAAAAATATAACAAAAGACATGAATAAACTGTAAAATAAGATATGAAAATATAGACATAGGTTATTATAGTTAACTTAAGCCAAAACAATTAAATGTTGATAAATATAAATGAAATGTAAATAAACTTAAATTAAATTCAAATGTAAAAATAAAAACCATTTAATAAACACACAATGATTTAAGTTGAAGTGCCAAAATAAAATACTAAATAAAATACAATAAAATACAATAATTTACACACATTGGTGGCCAACATTTTTTAAACACTAGTATTTTCAGCAGCTAAAATGTTTTGTGCCAGTAGGAAATATCAATTTACATTTCCAAACATTCATTTTGCCATGAATCATAACAATCGAGTGAGATTTTTGTCTGACAACAGCCAGCGCTCCACATAGAGATCTGATTTGATCATCATCCAGTCTGTCAAAACAGAGGCAGACTAAATCCAGAAGAACTGTGTTTCTGGAAAGAACATTTCCTACTGACACAGTACAGTACAAGACAGAACTCATTTAACTTAGCAGACTTAAAAGTTTGTTTTAGCTGGTGAAAATAGTATTGTTCTAATAATTTTGGCCACCACTGTACATATACACATAATAAAATAAAACTACATACACATAAAAAAAGCAAAAAAACACAAAACCCTGGGAACAAACAAATGAATGCAATAAAAATGGCAAATATAAAAAAATTAATTTAATGTATTAAATAATCTTTAATAGTATCTCAGTAACACTAAATAGCAGTGGTCCTCACCTTGGTGGCCTGCTGGATGATGCTGTCCCACACCTGGTTGGGGAGGAGCATGTATTTCTCGATCAGGCGCTCCTGGACGGCCTGGTCCGTCTGTGCTCCGATCATGTAGCCCACGGCCTCGTAGAACGTGTGCACCTGCTGCGGCTGCAGGTCACAGATGATGGTGTTGATGTTGTTGAGGATCTCGTCGATGAAGGGCATCACCTCCCCCACCTGGACCTGCACAAAATGCCTCCTGCACTTTTGAGCGATCTTGATGAAGGTGTCACAGGCCATGTCCTGCACGCCGTCATGGGTCTCTGAGAAAGACATAGAGGGACTTTCCAATTAACATGCGCCCTTATGAGAAGATTAGCTAAAAACACTCAAACAGCCTGCTCCTCACCGTGCATGAACTCAAACAGCTTGTTGACCACAGTCTTGAGGAACTTCCAGTGGGCCCTGAGGAATCGTGGGTACTGGCCCACAATGTACATGATGTTGGAGGCGATGATGGCCTTGTTATCTTTCCCTCTTTTCTGTTCACACAGACCCAGCAAGTCCTGAAAAAGAGATTCACAACTTTATTCTTGTGATCAGAGCAGCACCATCACTCCTGTCTTCAGTGTCACATGATCATTCAGAAATCAGTCTAATATGCAGATCTGATACTCAAGAAACATTTCTGATCATTTGTCACAATTATATTTATCTTTGATAAACAGAAAGCTCACATGCATTTTTCCCCTATCCACAGTATATTTGGAAACACTGAGAAAATCTTCACTGCATGCAACCGTATGCGTTCTTGCTGAATGAAAGTTGCATTCATTGTTGTTGCATACTATAAAACTATTTATACAAACATTTCAGTTGCACTTAAACATTTTCTGACGGGCAATTAAAAAAATACCTTAATGACAGTGACGAGGAATCTCTTCTCATCCTCTTCATGCATGGCCCCACTGATGGAGCCGATAGCCCAGCACAGCGTGTTCAGGTTCCTCCAGGACCACTCGGTACCGTTCACCTGATTATGAAGCTTCTCTGTCATGATCCGCTCCGTATCCGCATAGTCCAGATGAGTCAAGTAGACTGGACAGTAGAAACACATCAGTATCAAGCTTTCTCCATCCACTTTTTTCCCCCTCTGTTAGATAACAGCCCATAATTACCCAGAGTCTCTCTCATGTTCTTGTAGAGGTTGATGGAGTCGGTGTCCTTCATGAATTCTCTCACCACCTCGCCCTGATCGTTCTCCACCACCAGAACCTCCTCCGGTTTGGCCATGCGACTCACCATCAGCAGACGCACCTGAGACAGGTCAAGAACGCAGTTAGTTAGTTTTTTCTCCGGCTATCAATATTTTGAGGCAGAGCAGCTGTACAGCTTGCCTAACTCACCTTGGAGAGCACAGGCAGGTAGAGGTGTCTGCGGGGCGGCACGTCGAAGTGCTGGCTGGTTGAGAGCAGCGGAGAGGTGGAGGTAGAGAAGGGACTCTCTCTGTAGAGCTCAGCAGCCAGATGGTTCCAGTACTCCAAACAAATCTTAAAGATCTCCGTCTCCTCCACCTCTGACACCAGCAGCATGTAATGTAAAGCCTAAGCGCACAGGGGTCAAACAATTAGGAGCTTGTCTATGACTTCACCATCCATTTGTCTGCATTTAACTGCGTGTACCTCCATGAGAGTCTCTCTGAGGTTCAGTCTCTTCTCTATCAGTTGTCCGTGCTCTTTGAGGAAGGTGCAGAGAAACAGACTGAGGTTCTGGATGAAGTTCTGTTCATCGTCTCTCCCATTTGAATACGCCAGACGGATGTTTGTGTTCAGAGGCAGCATCTGTGGAGTAAATGAGGGTTATGGTTTTTGGACATATCACTAGTTTTTAATGGTGCATTTGATGTGCTGTTCTACATTAATATTTTTTAAGGTCTGGAATCTTTTTTTTTCTCATGAAAGCTTTCAAAAAAATCATCATTTGAAAGTAACAGAACCACATTTCTGTAAAACAGAAATCTTTAAAGTTTATAAATGTCTTTTTATCACCACATTTGATCAATTTGAGCTGTCCTTGCTGAATTAAAGTATTCACTTGAAAAATAAGAAAAGGTTTGTAGGTGTGTGTACCTGTTTGAGCTGCATCATGGTGAGAGTGAACAGGTTGACAAACTGCTCCTCGTACTGACTGACACTGACGCCTGCGATCTCCGTCAGACACTTCAGAGTAACGTTCCGGAACATCGGAACGTTCAGAAACTGTGGAATTAATCAGAACACAAACAATAAACTTTCTGAAACATGCAGTGATTTCTAAAAATAAAACAAGTGAAAGGTCTATAAATGTTGGAGCACCAGCTGGGATACAAAGCTTTGAGCAGAGATCCAATAAGAACAGCCAGCGCTCCAATGATTTGCCTCTGTTTCTTACGCAATGGCAAGCTGAACCAATGACAGTGCGCCTTTGTGAGAGGAGTGAGTGAGGAGTGATGAGAGGAGTCAGTTACCTTGTACACCAGCGTGCTGATGAGCTTGGTCTCAAATATGTAGCCAAGCGGAATCCAGTTCAGGAAACGAAGGAGGGTCTCCAATGTGGCCTGGACCAGTGGGGCATTCTGGGAATTTTCCTGATGTACAAAGCATCACGTCAGGTAAAAAAAAAAAAAGAGAGGCATGAATATATTAAACTGCACATGATTAAATAGTTCACCCCAAAAAGGGAAAATTGTGGATTGTGATGTTTTTAAATCAGCTCCCATTCAAGGCAGAGGATCAATTGGTGAGAAACTGGTGCAATGCAAAATTTCTCCAAATCTTATCCCATGAACAAACACTCATCTACATCTTGAACAGCCTGACATTTTCACTTTTTTTGAGTGAACTATACCTAATGATTAGTTATAAAAAAAACTAACGCTGTAATATTATGCCTTCAACGTACCATGACGAACTGACACAGCTGGAAGATTTGGGAAAATTCATTGCACATACTGCAAAAGGAAAAAAAAAAAAACAGAAAAAGAGGTTATCAAAAAAATATCGCTGCAATTATTTTGGCGAACCACACCCTGCAAAGTCTGTAAATGTCACATGCGTTACAGGTCATGTGTACCTGTCCTTCAGATGTTTGGCTTTGACCTGAGTCATCTGCCCGCTGGAGAAGTCAAACACCTCCTCACTGAGGAGCTTCAGGATGATCATGTTGTTCTGACACAGGCTCTCGCTTGTGCGACTTGCTCCCACAATGTCACTGATGAACGTGGGCCAGTGCTTCGGCCACTCCTGCTTCAGA
Organism: Enteromius treurensis; assembly: GCA_032275025.1. Taxonomy (NCBI): domain Eukaryota; kingdom Metazoa; phylum Chordata; class Actinopteri; order Cypriniformes; family Cyprinidae; genus Enteromius; species Enteromius treurensis. The sequence goes on from JAUCMU010000001.1 coordinate 22,966,274, forward strand.
ATCTACACGCAAACAAAGATATCAACAGCAATAAACCCATGAGCCATTCGCTGTCATGACTATCGATTTCCCTGAAAACACACTCACCTGCACCAGGATCATGTTGAGCTTTGCTATGTAAACCCCTTCCTTCTATAAGAGTACAAAAATAAGTCAACACAGATGCATTCAGCAATACAACTAGTACTAATCAAGGTTATATTTAACGGAAAACAAACAACTGAATGCTAAATGTAATAAAATAAAAATTGTGACTTTCTACAAACTTGTGGTCAATGTTTATTATGCCTTCAGTACCTACTTTTACCACTAGATAGCACTTAGGTTTTTGGATAGAGGGAAAATATATATATTTTGTTTCACTTATCTTTATGACTATTTTTCATTGTCATTTTTATTTGTTAAAATATAGGTTTTATTTCTATGTTTGCATTTTAAAACAAAAGGAATTACTGTCTGCTAAAATTTATATTCATACCCATAAAAATTACAATAAAAATATTATATAGTATAAAACTGATATAAAATAAATTTAAATATTGCTTTATTTCAGTTTTTTTATTCAAATTAATAAAAATGTATTTAATAGTTTCAGTTGTAACCAACTAACTGTAACTAGTTAATTAATAGAAATATATAAAACATTAAGTAAAATAAGAAGTTTAAAAAAAGTTATACCAAAGCAAATATTATTTTCATTCACTCTAACTTGAACTAAAACAAAACTATACTAAAACATTATTAAATTAATTAAATTAATAAAAACCAATGTTGACAAAAAAAGCTAATTTTGCTAAAGCTAATTTTTTTTTTGCACAAATGTTTAATAGTTTTATTTGTAACTAACTGATAGTCTTTAAAATAAAAAAAAGACAAAAAGCAAAAAAAATAAGGACATTTTTTTTTTTTAGTTAATTGCCATGGCAACATCTAACTTTTGTTTAAAGTAAAATTAAAACTAATTGCTTACAGAAAAAAATATTAATTTAAATTGTAAAAATAATAGTAAATATCTGAAGCTTTTTAATCACCTCTACACTGTTGGCATCAGAGGATGTCTTGATAATCAGCCCAACTACATACTTTTTAATTCCTGAGGAGAGAGAAGTCCGTTATTTGCGCATTTCTTAAGAGTGTGAGGATTTCACGTGACAGCAGTGTTGTATAATGTGGAGGTGCACAATAAATCTTCTATAAAAACCAAGGTGTGTGTTAATGTTCAGACTCAAGTGGTACAGTCCCTCACCTTCACACTGGTTCCGTGGAAGAATCTTCCAGCGTGTTTTGATCACCGTCTCCAGTATCTGAAGAGCATAGTACTGCAAAGAGTAAACATCAGTTTAGAATATGCTCACGGTTGGTATTTAGTTGCAGGACTCTTAATAAACTGGCTAAAAGGAGAACGTTAATGTTGAAATACTTTTGTCTTCATGTTCTGTGAGAACTCCAGTATAGTGTCCACTCTGGTCCAGGCATCTGGGTGGTCCTTGAGGTTGGTGAGAACTTCTTGTGCCAGTCTTTGCTAAAATAAATCACAACGAAAACCACTTTAGATCTACTCCACATGTCTGATAAAACATCAAATAACAATTTGAACGCGATAAAAACCTCAAAAGCTTTGCAAATCTACCCGTACCTGAGATCCCACATCATAATACATGGAGTTGACAACATTGTCCAGAAGATTAATGTCTAGCTTTTGACTGAAGTCCAGCAGCTGCCGTGCTGTGTGATCCGCCAACATGGTCATGTCTGCCGGCATAGAGCTGTAAGACAAGACGGACAACCTCTTTTACCCATCAAAAATCAATTGTGATACTTATGTGACCCCAGTTATGTGAACAATTTATTAACCGTTTAACCAGAATGATCTCGGATGCTGAAAGTCAGAGACCAAACTAATGGCTCAAACCACGTGGGTGAACTTTAGTCCACAAAACACACGCAGTTGCGTTTCAATACAACCTATAAATGACAGTTTTGCGGAGATAATCGTTAAAACAAGTAGGGGCACTAGTTAAACACTTCTAAAAAAGGGCAGTTCAACACACATTAAATGTATTCCCTCTACAGCTAGAAAAACAAAAAGTAAACACGCATTTGAGTCAACAGATTTTCATACACACTGATCAAACTTTTTAAAAAGCAGCGCACATGAATTCTAGTTGAGCGCCTTTCAGTTACGGGAAGCGACGAGGAACAAACCGCGTTTTCGTTTCTGGTCAACACTAGCAGTGTGTCAGCAAACTACCACTCCATTCAACTCGCTTATCGCAGATTATATTTATAGGATATAGCCGTTTCAAACAAACACTTCAAGAACAACATTTAACTTACCTGTTTTAACCAATACTCCTTCTCGCTGGAAAAACAACAATGCTAACGTGGTTTGGGAATCAGCAACTAGGTTAACGTTAAGTGCCCTGGAAACGTGCGTCGCGTCAGAACAGGATCAAGACGTGAGGTAAAAAAAAGTGCCTTGCGTATCTATCTCATTTTACACACGGATAGCGTGTGTATTAAAAATGCAATCTGAGCATCTAGCAAGTTCACTTCAAATGCTAACTAACGTTAGCTGGTTACCTCGCTGTATAGCCAAACACACTATAGTGCGAAACAAACGATGCATGGAAACCCCCCAAAACACACAATTTCGGTGTTATTTTTAATTATTGTCTTCAGTAATTGAGTCCAGATCCTCTTTCAGTCAGCAGCTCGTGTTAGTTCATCTGTCTCTCTGTATGTCGGTTCACAGCTCGCTTTAACTACTCATTCCGTTTTATAACAACAGCATCAAACCAATCGTTAGTTTATTCTTTTGTCTATTGCAGAAAAACCGTTGTTTTGGAAGCAGATATCTGCGAGAGACTGTGACCCAGCTCCTCTGTAGTCTCATGCATCACACGCAAGACCGGTTGAAACCGGTTCAGACTGGCATATTCCATCTCGGTTTAGTTTTCACGCCGTAGCGCCGCGTAAAATTCGGACTGCGGTCACGCCCTCCGCTGCAGCTGATTGGTCGGAGAGAGCGACGCGGAAGCATCGCACGCTTGTGATTGGCTAGGGGCGCCGTCAGTTAGGATTGACCCCTCCCAGAGCGTCTTTTGCCCTTGGTCTCATGTACGAGGCGGGTTTTGCATCACAGCGTGAGCGTGTGGTGGGCTGGACCGCGTGGAGCATGGAAAATTACTGAGATGTTGCTTGTGATGTACAAACAGTAACTGACCATGCTGTGTATTTTTAGGCCGTGGCTCATGTGTAACATGTTTTATATGCTCAGATTTATTATTCAGGAAGTATGAAAAGAAGTGATAGAGAATATAATTGCGATAATAAAGTTTATTTTCACATATTAAGTTTATTTTTTTCTTTTATTGCATATGCAAACACTCATTTAATGTGTAACATTAAGTAATATTTGCCCTTTGTTAAATATATATGATAGTGGACAAGCAATAGTTTCCACATATATATATACTACATTCATTAATGTATATTGAGTGAATGCAAAGTAAACATATCCAATAAAAATAAAAAAGGAAATAATGCCTAAAGAAGTTTTAAGTGTAGTTTTAGGATCAGTTGCAGCATCATCATTATTATTCATCACATTTCACCATTACTCTTACAATATATACTTTATACAATTGTATTTGTATTATTTAACTTTTTCCCCCTGTGACTCTCCGTGCTCCATATTGTTTATTTATTTATTTTTATGGGGGAAATGTGATCTGGACATGTTCTTAAAGGGACAGGTCACCCAAAAATTTAAACTCATTTATCCTCAAATTGTTTCAAACCTGTACAAGTTTCTTTCTTCGGTGGCACCTAGAAGATATTTTGAAGAATATGGGTAACAAACAGTTGTTGGTCTTTAAAACATCTTCTTTTGTTTTCAGCAGTAAAACATACCATAGACTTCCATACCAATATTTGCACATACAAATAGATTTACATCATTACGTATTGTCTGATTGGACTGTTCTTTTCTTGTACAATGTTTTGTCTTATTTTATTTCCACTTTAATTATATAAATAATTATAGTCCTTCTATTGCACTATTATATGTCTGCACTACGGTGTGCATTTTAGGACATCCTCAGAGCTCAGTCATAAAATGAAAATGCGTCATTCCTCAGACTAAAAGGCCTTCGTCAAAGGACCAAACGGCATCGCGATTTAAACTGAAAGGCTTCAGGTCTCGGAAAAAACGTTGTCCGGTATCAGGTCTCGTACAAACAGGCATAGGGTGAAACGGACTCAGATTTAAAGTCATCAGGTGAAACGGACTCAGTTGGAGTGTGATGTGTTGTCCCGGCCCGTGTGACGTCACACGCACGTGGCCGGAACTGTTGAGGATGACTGATGAAGATAAGCTGCTTCTGATATTGTTTTATTAAATGCTAAACTAATTACATTTTATGCATTGGATAACATGCATTTCACGAGTATTTTGTGCATGTTTAAAAAGTTAGTAATAGTGCACCGTAATGTGACGTCACACGGGGCGGGGCAACGCAACACATCACACTACAACTGAGTCCGTTTTGCCTGATGACTTTTTTTCTGATGCCTTTTAATCTGAGCCCGTTTCGCCCTATGCTTGATTGTACGAGACCTGACACCAGACGTCGTTTTTTCGAGGCCTGAAACGTTTCAGTCTAAGTCACGATGCTGTTTGGTCCATTGACAAAGGCCGTTTAGTCTGAGGCATGACACATTTTAAATTTATCACTGAGGTCTGAGGATGTCCTAAAATGTACACCGTACGGCACTGTAGCCATTTCGTCTCGCCTAAACGGTGAAATGACAATAAAGCCTACCTTGGACCTAAATGTTGGAATTTTTACTTTTGGGTGAACTATGCCTTCAATAAGGTTTGTGAGATTTCCTCTCTCACACATATAACCAACAACAATTTGCTACTGAGGTTTGCTTGGTCTAAAAACAGTTTAAATATGCAGAATGAAGCTAATGATCACTTTTGTCACTTAATTAATACTACCTGTTCTGCTCCTGTCGCTATGTTGACTGTTTTTACTTTCACTACCCCTGCTGCTCTGGCTGTGCTTACTGCTGATGTCATCATCTTTATCACGCTCGTCCTGTTCATCATCATCAAAATCCAGCTTGTCATGATATGAGTGTCCTTCATCGCTGCCCTTCTCCTCATCAGCGTCTTCACAGTGTCTGTCGTCCTCATCTCTGTCCGGGAGTTCTGCCTCCATGTCATGGTCATAATCCTCATAATCATCTGCGTAGTCATCGAGAAGAGAATCCTGCAGATCTGGAATTTCCTCGTTATCTTTATTCCTGTTTTTAATATAAAAGAAGGAACGATAACATCTCAGAGACTTGAGACTTTTCTTTTAATACACTTCTAAAATGTCTTTAAAATGTCTGACAGAACAGAGACCTCCAGGCTCTTATACCTGTATGTGGGTGGGGTTTGGCTGCCAGAGGAGGCGGGGCTTGGAGTCTGTCTGTGTTTTAAACCCTTAGGAGCTTTACTGCTGATAAAGGATTCACTCAGACCACATCCATGCAAAGTGGCAGAGTAGAGCTTTTCTGCTGCTCTCTTAGCATTCATCTAAGAAAGAGAGAGCTTTGCTTAATCACAATTAACATTTCTAGTAGAGATGAATGTCTTCTTTTACTAAAAGGAACCTTTTTAAAATATATATATATTTTTTTTTACAAAATGAAAAAAGACCAAAGAAGAGGGGGTGGGGGTTATTATTTATCATTAAATAATAATAATAATAATAATAATAAAAAAATTCACCTGTGCTACCTGTTCCAGTAACAGAGGTCTTCCCTTCACTCTTGCCTGGATTTCTCTTATTTCCTCCTGGTACTCTCTTTGTCTCTGAAGATCTTGTTTCCTGTTACCATATGAACATGTATAAGAGCACTTAATATAATATAATAATAATAATAATAGTAGAAGTAAATACATGATAATCTAAGGACCTTTTTGTGGAATGGTAAGGATGTTAAAGGTTCTTCACTGAACCCTCAGCTGCAATAAAGAACCTTTACTTTTGAAAGTAGTGTTTGAGGAAAACAAAGAGCAGCTTAAGAAAAGCTTAATTGCTTTACCTGAACTCTTTTAGTTTGGACGGGCACGTCTTGGCCAGGGTCACGTGCGGGTCGTTCGCCTGGGCTCGCTTTGTGATCACTTTTTGTAGTCTCTTCTCTTTCTGTTTTTGCTTCTCCTTCCATTTCTCCTCCTCTTCTTCTGCCCGCTTTCTCTGCTCAAGTACTTTTCTACTCGTAGGGGTAAAGAGCGGTCAGAACTGAACTCTATGAAGGAGGGACTCCTCTAATGGGATGATGCTAGGGTAAGCCAGCAGGGACAGGGTTCGGGATCAATGGACAGGTGCTGCCTTCAAGTCATGTCACAAATCACATTTTTTAATATACACATTGCCAAACAAAATCTCATATTCCAAATTTTAATTTCAACTAAAATTCAAGCTGATGTAAATGTGCACTTTACAGCTTGTTAGGAAATACTATGCACTTATCTGGATTATGAACACTCCTGCCCTATAGAGAAAATGAATGTTTGTTTTATTTCCGGCACCCCAACTGTTGCACACTTTAGTAATAGTAGTGACACTCTTAAAAGTTAAGATTCTTTATCTGCATTGTTGGTATCATTAAGAATCCTTATTAAGGAAAACTACATAAGACTGTAAAATACAATTTATTAATTCAGCCTCTAATTCAGCTAAAACATTCGGTCAGGAAGTGAATAGGAGAAATAAACAGGAACACCCCACTAGAGTTAAACAGTTGAGTTTTCCCATTTTTGAATCCTTTCAGCCGATCTCCGGGTCTGGCAGTAGCACTTTTAGCTATAGCTTAGCATAGATCATTAAATCTGATCGGACCATTAGCATCACTCTAAAAAATTACCAAAGAGTTTCGATATTTTTTGCTTTTTAAAACTCGTCTCCATTATAGTTACATTCTGGACTAAGACCTGTGATTTTCAATGATCATCTATGCTAGGCTACAGCTAAAAGCGCTACCGCCAGCCCCGGAGATCAGTGAAATAGATTAAAAACGATAAAACTGCACTGTAAAGAGTGGAAAATTAGCCTATTTTCAAAAAATGTGGCATGTTCCTTTAACACTTCTATTTGCTTTTGACTGAAATATCTTGAATTCATTTCTGAACTTGTAACTATGAGCCTCGCACAAGGACTTGAAGGCAGCAAGAGAACTGATGACCATCAACAACATTCCCAGTGAAGACTTGTACTGCTGATGGAGTTAATAATGGGAGACACGTATTGGCAGGGAAAGTCACATTCCTCCTGGAGACACGGGACTTCACTTAGAAAGTTCTAGAAGGTTAGGGTTGAAACCAGGGCTGGGCGTCACAATTACCTCACAGCTTCTTGCCGTTTCTTTGCTGCATCTGTGATTTTAGCTGACAAGCATTCCTGGCTTCCAGAAAGAGAGGAGCAAAGGGATGACGAGGGCGTTCTGGGCGAGAGAGCAGGTGGGGTCAGGAATGGCCAGCGTGACGGTTTCGGGCTCTTTATCTCTGCCTCGATATCCGCCATGATGCGCTCTTTGCGTGAGGTGATATTAGCCGTGCGCAGCTGGAAGGGTTCGCACGCCGTGACAGGCCGCACTTCCTTGTGCTTCGCCAGCTGCTTCCGGAACCTCCTGTAGCTGCCGTCAAAGTCTGGAACTTCAGCGTTGATCTTGGGTCTGTGTGTTTGCTCTTCATCCTGGGCAGCGGCTTTGCTCACCTGTTTCTCGCTAAGCTGCCTCGCAAGCATGCTAGGAGGCATGGAGGCGCTGTGAAGCAACTCTTTCGCCCGCATCTGCATCTTGATGGCCCGGTAGAGCTCCTCCTCCTTCTGCTGCTCGCCCAACGCTGCCTCCTTCACCGCCCGAGGGACGGGTTTGGCCTTGAAAGGGCATTTCCTCCTCTCCTCTTCCTCTCGGTTCAGTCTGAGCATTTGCTCGCGGAGCCTGGCCTCCTTCTGCTCTTTCTTCAGCCGTTCGCGCTCCAGGAAGCTGAAGGGTCTTTGAAAGGTGTGGAGAAACTGCTGCTCTAAGTCGCGATGAAGCCTCCGCCGCTCCTCGTCGCGCTCCTGCTGCTCCTCGTACAGCGGGAGGTGCACATGAGCAGGTGCCGGACTGGCGCGGAACTTCCTCTGGCACTCGGTGAGCTCCTCCACTTGCCGTCGGAGATCGGCGTTTTCTTGTTCCATCTCAGAACGTGATTTTATGCCTTTCTTGCGGCGTTCTGCCTCACGGAGGGTCATCCGGAAAGGCCTGGGGACCGTTACTCTCGGCTGCAATCCCTCGTCTGCCACTTGCTTGTGTTTTTTTAGCCGTTGACCCTTGGCCCTGCCCTTGAGTTTGCTAGCAGCCTGGCAGTCGGCAGGCAAGCTCTGTAGTGAGGAGGAAAATCTGTGCCATTGAGGTGGAGAAAGCTTATGCACACTGAAGTCCTGCCACATGTTCTTGATGTGCTCTTTGGGCCAGATCTGAAGGCCTTTTTCAGTGTTGCCATTGTCAGCATTGCTCTCTGCATCAGACAGCTCAGAAAGATCAGAAATTCGCCGCAGCTCCAGAGCAGACCGGGCTTTTTTCAGATTGCTGGTTATCACTGGACTTCTTCCTTGCAGGGAACTATTTAACAACAACAACAAAAAAATGTTAATAAACCTTTCATTTTCATTTCAATTTAAGGAATGTTCAGCACTGTACACTTGTTTAGATGTTTAGGGTCAGTACATTTTATAATTGAAAACTTAATGCCTTTATTTAGCAAGAATGCATTACATTAATCAAAAGTGACAGTAAAGGTATTTATAATCTTCCAAATATTTCAATATTCAGTGTATTGGCAGTGGGTCAAAAAGGAGATTAGTAAAGTTTTAGGATATGATATACCAATGCACCCAGAATTATTTCTGCTTGATGGCTTCCCCATCAATATATTTATGACCCACGATCAGTTATTAAATATCGTCGCGATCTTACAGTATAAAGACCAAACTATTTTTTATGGGCGGAGTTTACGCATTGGACTGCGTCACTATGACGTTACTGCGTCTAGATTGCAAGCGCTTTCTGAAG
>JAUCMU010000001.1:22975490-22991217 GCA_032275025.1 Enteromius treurensis
GTAACGTTAGTTAAAGCTGCGTTCCTCTCATATGATTGGTAGGTAAAATAAATTGGCTCGAAAATATTAAACCGCATCGCAGGCTCTAAATTGATTAGATTTTTTTCCTTCCTTCCCATACTTTAAGCCCTGTGAATGCAGCTCAATGTAAGATCACGCACCTGATGGAATTTACCGTTGATTACAGAACAGGCGTTGAGCCGAATTATGACTCCCCTCATTGAAATCAATCGAAATCCTAAACCCACCCCTAATCTAACCCCTCCCCCACACCTACCACTTAACCTACCAATACTAGGGGAGTCATAATCTGGCAGGGGGTCAAAATTCGGCACTGCAGATGTTGCATTAGTTACAAATTGATGTAAAAGAGGCAGTTTAATTTTATTTATTTACACAGCTATATTTATATTTATTCACAGCTAAGAAAAACCATTCTAAACATGTTTGGTTTGTTTGTTTTTCTTTATTTGTGGCTGTAAAGTGCAATAAGAATACACAAGTAAATAAACATTCATTACCAAAGGAATAATCGTCATTATTAATCGGGATAAAATTTTTGGGCAAAATAATCGTGATAATAATTTTTTCTGTTATCGTGCAGCCCTAGTTTCCCCCCTGATCATTTCACTTATTTGTATGTAATATATATAATAAATAGCAGCTAGGAAGATAACAACTGTGAACTGAATTAAGGTGTGCCAACCTACCTTGACAAAATGGACACAGAGACTAAATCAGGGGTATATATTTGAAAAATATGTATGTGGACATACAGCTGAAATCAGAGCTTTTCCAACAGACTTGGCACTAATGAAAACATGCTTGGGCTTTGAAATGTTATCGGAGGCTTTGTTGTAGTACTTTATTTGTATTTATTAACAATTTTCTTATTATTAATTTGTATTATTATCAGTAAAGTTGCTTGCCATTGTTTTTTTTTATTTTACCTAACCATTAATTATTACTTTTTTGTGAATGTTAAAATGTAATGCTATGTGTATATTATGTTTATAAAAATGTTTAATAAAAATATTTAAGAACGTTCTTTTTAACTTTCGATTTAAAGAATGTAAAAAAATTAATCAGTTTCCACAACAAAAACAAATCTAAAGTGGCACAACATTGACGATAATGATCAGAAATCTTTTTTTTCAGCAGCAAATCTGTATATTGGAACGATTTTTGAAGGATACTGAAAACTGGAGTAATGATGCTGAAACTTTAGCTTTGCTATTAAAAGAATACATTGCATTCTGAATAATATTTCACAATATGACTGCTTTTGCTGTATTTTTAATCTGTTGTCTTGCTGAACATAAGAGACATCTTTCACCTACAATAACGGCAGTTTATTCAAGCAAATGCTAAGAATCAATATTTTTATGTATTAACTCACAGATTGGTGTTGTCCGCAGCGCTCACCCCCTTGAGGTCCAACTTCTTGCGATACATGAGGTCGAGTTCAGCCATCGTTTGGAGATGAGCTTTTTTCAGCTGCTCTAGTTTACGGTAGTACTCCTGGTTTGAGAAGTAGAACTCCCTGAGATCGATGTGATCGCCCGTCACACGGTAGTCTTTGATCAGCAGTGCATTGCTGTCTGTAGCAGGAGGGTCATCAGTTGCCAGCTCAGATCCAGAGTCATACTCCATCTACATACACACAATGAAAACAATGATACTTCTACTGTAATCTATTTTATAGGTTAATATTTTGATTCTTGGATTGACCAAAAAGAACACTGGATTTTTGGTTAAAAGTGTAGTGTTTTCATATGTCACACTCTTTTTGGTTAAATTTCTGTCTGGAAAACAGTTGTGTGTGTGTGTGTGTGTAACAAGATGAGTCTCTCTGTGTGTAAGCTGTTAATCTGCAGGTCTGTCAGCTTTAAGGCCAGATGGCAGATTGTGTTCTTCATTCATACAAGAGATCGTCTCACGGTTCTTCACTGCACTCACCACGAAACCAACACTTATTAAACAGGTTTATAGATCTAAATAAGGCCATGCATGAGATGATAACTTAGCTATATGTAGCACACTTAAGTAACTGCAAATCACAGCAACAGAAGCCTATTGATTTACTTCACGATTAGGACAGCATGCTTAACTTATTCAAGTCGGACCACATAAGTTTAATAGGTTAATCGTTCCTCTTCATCATTGTTAGTGAGCTGTTTAACCAGCTAACGTTACTGTGTTTAATATTGTATTTTTAAAATCATGTTTATGCACGAACAACGTAGCATTGCCAGAAAGATATGAACTGCAAACTATTTTTTTTCTTTTTAATACGCCTAAAGTATGTCCATATGGTATTGACAAGTGCAAAACTATCATCAATCTTAAAAATGACTTTCTCTTGACAGTTTAATCGATTGTCACCTCTTTGTCATAGTGCCTGTTGTCCGTGAACGCGGGCAGCGATCTCTCCCTCTCGTACTGAGCTAACGGGACTTTAGTGTGCGGGTCCACCGGCGTCTTTAGGCAGGACATCACCAGGACATTAGTGCGGTGAGACTTCCTCATATCCGTCTCTCTTTCCAGACTGCTGCTAGATTCAAATGAATGGCTGAATGACCGCCCTTTTGACTTTTACAGGTGCGCGTCTCCTTGACGACCGCGTAGCGCCTGTAGCCGCAGTGACGCTCTGCCGTGGGAGCGCGCACGTATAAAAAACCGCCACCAACGGTTTATGTTGGCGTTTTATGTGTATTTACATAAAAATATGATGGTATTTTTCTTGAGCACTGTACTAATGGATGTCCAAATTGATCACGTTAAAAAAATTAAAAATAAATAACACAATGGCCACCCAAAAATTTAACCTCATATGGGTTAATTTTTCTAAATGTGTAAACAATAAGCATTCAATTGATATGACTTGTTAGTATAGGGCATTATTTAATTCATAATAAAGTAACAAATTAAAAAGAATCAATTACTAAAACATAATTAGATATGCCTTAAAACATTGGCATGGCATTTTGTTTCCCCGTGACTTCCCCTCCATTATTATTATTAACAATCATGTCCATTTAAATTTGAAACCAAGAAATAACGTGTTATGGCTGTGGAAAATAACTTTAATTTAAAACAACAAAAAACAATGAAATAGAATATCCCATCCCCGAAAATGAAATTTACAGAGAATCATTTTATTAATGTTAAGTAAATTGTGGTCCTCAAGCCTGATACAGCACTACCTTTTCGTTGTTTTTGTTTTTTTTAACTAAACAAAACATCTTTGATCTATATGGTAAATGCACTTTTTTTCTTTAGGCAAATTGATGCAAAAACATTTTTTTTAAATGCTAAGCTGGGTTTTAACTCGCAAGGTTGATTGAAAAGTGCGAATCGTCAGATCTTGATTTCAGACTTTCTCAGGCCTTAGAGCCGAGTCCTGTCTCTGATCAGATAAGACGATCAGCTAACAAGATTAAACTTACTGACATGCAGCAGTACACGGACCACCACAACCACCAAGTAAATAAATTACTACATGGAGCATGTACATCAAAGCCAAATAGCAACAAAAGACAAGAGTTACTGTGTCAAAAAAAAAAATGTTTTATTAAATTACTCCAGGTAACAGCGACAGACAGCGACAGATCAGTTGGTCTTATCGGGGTGCTAGCGTGGGGTTGGATCTTCCTTCACTAATCACATTCACTTTATCGCGTGTTCACCTGCAGAAGAGACAAGTCATTAATGCTTCTGCATTTACAGTCAACATCAGGGCTAATTTTAGGTGTCTTCTAAATACTCAGACAGAGCTAATCACTCACGAGATCATCAATCTTGAGGATGCTGCGAACCGTTTCGGTGGCAAGAGTAAGTGCGCTGATGCAGACCAGCAGAGGCTGAACTACCAGCTCCTCCAGGATGTTAGAGATGCCGCCCTGAGAGACCAAAAGACACGTTAAATGCTCATTCTAGGAGGGTTTTGTCAGTAGGCTGAATTATCGAGTACTGGCTGAAAGCCACACCTTGCGGACGTTAATCCCAGCCGTCTTCTCTCCCTGTGCGTGTCTGTTGCGCAGCTCCGTGACCGTGGAGATGGGATTAAGACCAGCGTTCTCTGCCAGAGTTGAGGGAATGATCTCGAGGGCATCGGCATACGCACGCACACAGTACGCCTCCATGCCGCCCAGACTGCGGGAATATTCTGCCAACCTCAGCGCCAGCTCAATCTCTGGTGCTCCGCCGCCAGCTATCAGAGCCCTGCGGACGCACAAAACGAGGAGCAATTAGCAAACAGCTTCAATCCTTTATTCCAATAATCAAATATCAGCCCGTTTATTCTTCTTATGATTATTAATAATTCATTTCGGTTGAGAAATCCATAGAAGCACAGCAGTCTTTCGAGATCTTTGTTACCTCTTCTTGACCAGACAGCGGATGACGCAGAGGGCGTCGTGGATGGATCGCTCGGCCTCCTCAATCACCAGTTTGTTGGAACCACGGACGACGATACTGACGGTCTTTCCTGGATTTACACATCCTGTGATCTACAAACACAAATCAAACGCTGCTGTCATTCTCAAGCACAGACGGAATGAAACCGGGTACATCTCTGCAGCTGGAGTAACTGCCTAAAAATAAATGCTTAAGCAAATTTCAAGTTGGAAATTATGCTCCTCATCCTGTATGCGTGAGAAAAACTAAACGCGTTCAGCTGGAGATGCGTACAGATGCATCAGGGTTTTAAAACGTAGGCTACCTTCACTAGTTTGCCAGATCCGTCCAGGCTAACCTCTTCTGCCAGCTCTGCCGTTCCCAGCATCTCTGGAGTGAACTGGTCGATATGAGCTATAGGTTTGGTGCCAAGAGTCTGATGGGACAGAAGAAAGAGACTTGTTAAGTTTGACAGGCACTGCAGAATGTGTATTAGACAGCAGATGAACACAGCACTCATATGCATCATTAAAAGATTATTCAATTGTTTTGTGACAGTGCTGAATCTGCTGATTGTACCTTGCAGATGAATTCAATGTCCTCCCTCTCAATGTCCTTGATCACCATGATCTTCATCTTATTCAGGAAGTGAAGGGCCAGATCACTCATAGCATCTCTGGAAGACATGAGCCATCACAAATACCATGAGAATATATATATATATATATATATAATGTTCTAGAACAATCATGTAACTAGCTTATATTTAACTTAATCAGTGACAGTGTGATGGCATTTTGTACCTCAGGATGGATTTCTGGATGAGCAGCACAGTGCAGCCGGCCTTCTTAATCTGTTTGACCAGATTGAGGATGTAAGCTCTCTCTTCACGAAGCACACGGTCCATCTGAGCGTAGTCCGACACCACAATCTGATTGTCCATCTGTCCCAACAGAAGCATCACACAAACCCATTAACACAACGACAATAATCGTGAACACCAGTGGCTGCTTTTAAATACCGGTTTGAAGCACAGCCACGTACATCAGTTTTGGGAGGAGACAGACAGAACTGGATAAGGCCGATTTTGGCTTTCTCCACACGGGACACTCCAGTGTTCACCACCCTCTGAGTCAACACCAGACCATCCACCAGCTCACAGTCATCAATGGTCCCTCTGCAAACACACACATGCAGCAATGAATTTGAGAATCTATCACTAACACCTGACTGAGCGATGTTTAAGTTCTCTACTGAGTCTCACCCGAGCTTCTTGACGATGCGGATGTTGCGGAGATCTACGCTGGTGGCGGTGGCGGGGTCGATGACATTCATGACGGCGTCGACGCTCATGGGTGCGAGGAGGCTTGAGTACTGGGACACCACCTTAGAGCAGAGCGAGGTGGTGGCGCTGTTCAGAAGAGTCTCTCGGTCACTGAGCTGCATCGGCTGACTGATGGACGTCAGGATCTCCACACCTTTATCTACCGCCTTCTGGAAGGACTCGGAAATGATGGTCGGGTGGATTCCTGGCAGGAAGAACAGAGCAGAAAGATTTAAAAAGATCACTATGACATAAGGAGGGTGAATTACTGACGACAGAATTTTGAAGGAAGTTCTATCCCTTTAATGTCCAGCTCGTAACTAACTAAGATTTAATGCAACTCAAGCTTACCTTTCTGTAGCAGTTTAGCGCAGGCATCAAGAAGAGCTCCAGCTATCACCACCACTGATGTAGTGCCGTCACCGGCCTCAATATCCTGAGCTTTAGACAGCTCCACCATCTGAAACACACACACACACAGAAACATCCCTTAATACTCTGGACGTTCACTAGGGTTGGGAATCATTTGATATCTCACAACCTGATTGAATTCAATTTGATTATAATCACAGGTTTTCCAAGTTCAGGAACTATATCAATCTAACGCAAATTTTTGTTAAGCACCTTCAGGTTTATATACATAAAGAATAACGTCCCCGAATCAAACATTTACCATTTTTGCCGCAGGGTGAAGCACCTGCATCTGTTTGAGGATCGTGGCTCCATCATTAGTGATGGTGACGTCTCCCTTTCCATCCTGAATCTGCAGAGAACAAATACATTGATTCAGCGCACTGAAAATGCACAGTCATCGATATACAAAAATGGTCAAATCAAGTAAAGAACTTTCATGAATAAGATTTTATCTCATTTAAATCATAGAACAAACCATTTTATCCATGCCCTTAGGGCCCAAACTTGTTCTGATGGCATCTGCGACAGCTGTCAAACAAAAGAAAGGATCAATAATAATTAATTACAGTTGTTGTCATAAAATATATATATTTAAACAAGTTCTGTCATATTAACTATTGAGGATGTTAAACATATAATGCCTTAAAGCCTGTGTGCTACAATATTTTATAATATATAAAATAATACTAATATTAAAATAAATATGTTAAGACTTTATTTAAGCGTTTTTTTGTGTTCATGACTGTGTATGTCGTGTTGTTAAAGAGGACCACACCTTATAAGGACGCAAGTGAGCTTCATTGTGATTGTAAGGAACATTATGTCGCAGCTTCATATTCTTCCTCCAACGCTTTTAAACACGGCCATATTTGCTAAATAAATCAATGTATGCAGACCCTGTCATGTTTATAACGGTACCGGACTTTTATTGACTCATGCTTCCACTGTATGTCATGGGCTGCAGAAACACACTAAAACAAAAGCTTTAGTGTCTCAGAAGCTTTAATCTGAATATCAGACTCTTTCTCTCACCTTTCCCGGCGCTGATGTTGCTGAAGCGGATCTGGGCGGGTTTGTCCCGGTCCACATACGCGCCTCCTTTGTTTTTGGACCCGTTCGAAGCCGCTACAGGCATGATGGCTAATATTGATGTTGTTTCGTTCCTCAGAAATCACAGACGGAGATGGACGTTGTCCGGTCTCTCTAGGCCGTCTGTGCAGTTCGGATGGGTTCAGATGAAGCTTGGCTCGGATATCCCAAGCAGAACCTTCCAGATCCACCAGTCGCGACGGGAGCAGAGAAAGGACACCGGGCGTGACAGTGCGGCGCGTGTGGATGACGTTTGGGGCTGTCTTAAAACGCGCCCGGCGAAAATGCAGTTTCAGCGTGGGGAAATGTTTATCAGTGGGTCAAGAACAGCCATTTATACACGCATGTCAGAGTACGTTGTGTTGCATGATTTATAATATACAACCCAGGCAGTTTCTGTGCTTTAGTATAGAACGAATGAAATATAAAGTTTGTCGTAGAGTGAGACAGTGAGCTGTGTTCATAAACTCATGTGTCAGTCCACACGAGGACTCTTCTCTGTTTCTCTCTGAGCTTTAACGTTAACTGGAGAACTGAAGCGATCCAGTGAAGGTAAGCTGCACGAAAGAGCGTCCATTCAGAAACACAACTGCCATTTGTGTTTCTCATATACTGTATGTGCAGTGAACTGATCTAGCTTTGATGATGTTATTATATAAATTTCTTTTTCATAGAAATCCATAATATGTTGTCCTTTTCTTATATCACGAAGATGCTATTTTGATCCGTCTCCGTCTCCTTGCTTTCAGCTTTCTCTCTTTATGTACTAACAAATACGCACATTAAAATAAAGCATCGAGTTGTGTTATTGTCATTAATGAAAGCAGTAGTAATCACCCAACTTGACTCGACTCGTTATAAATAAGAACTACTAGGTCCATTTCGAGTATTTGACATTTTATGCATTGTTTTCCTGAACAAGAGTGTTTTGAAAGATGAATAAATAATAGCTAAGTATTATTCAATTTTAAAGTTCAGTTTAGCATTATTTATGAACTATTCCTTAAATTAATCAGTGTCATCACATTAATAAACAATGTGATATTTTAGAGGACAATTGCATTATATACAGTAACGTTATATTCTTGCTCGCAATTCGTGAAATTATGATTCTCATTAAAAATAATCATAGTGTGAATAAACATATACATATACATGAACCTAACTAACATATCTTTATTACAAATTGTCGTAATTAGAATAAAGTATTATTAAAAAGTTTGAGCATCTTCAGTTTTGCATCTCATGAACTAATCCGAAATTTGGTGACATTTCTTTAGAACAAAATTGCATCACATTTAATGCCATATTTTGCCTTCACTCTCTTTTTTTTTCTCATTAGCATGCTGTCCCTGAAAGAGAAGGACCGGCCCATCATCAGAAAGCTGCTGTGTGCCGGCTGCTGCGTGAGATGTGTTCTGCGCTTCTGCTGTGTGGGAACCAGCTCCGCTTACAGACGATCCTACCAGGTCTCTCATGTCCGACCTGAACTCTCCTGAACATCTGCATCATTGTGTGTGTGTGTGTGTCACTAATGAACATTCCCGATTGTAGGACTTACACAAGGAGCTTCTGGCCTTCATCAGTGAGGAAAACAGCCCTCAGTCCCATGATGCCTCTGGTGAGGAGAAAACTGACGCCACTCCAAACAAACGCATGAGGATAGGTGAGGATTCTGTCACACCAGCGCAGACGGACTCGGACATTTGTCCCGTCTGCTTAGGAGTCCTGCAGGACTTCTGTGATCCCACCTTCGCCACTCAGGTATGGTTTTCAATGTTCTTAGGCTGAACTGTATTCTGCTGCTGTGTGAACATATAGTTCCTGAATTTTATTACCTGCAGGTGTCAGATGCTGTGAAAAAACAACAGTACGAGTTTGACAGCCTGGTGCTGACCGTTTCTCTTCCCGCTCAGCTGTCCGTCAGAGAGGTGAGTCCTGACACCAGTTTGCTGAATGATATCCAATACTTGTTTTTTTTACTCCTTTTGAGGTGTTGATTCCACAAATAGTGCACGTTTTGCTGAAGCACATCAAACTTTTACACAAAACATGATGGGTCTCGAAGCATTTTTGCTTTCAGTATCCATTAGCAAGGTGAACAAGACTTATTGTACTATTCTTTAATCAGCAAAAAACTGGCACAGAGACATGATTACTGTCTTCCTCTGAGTCAGATTACAACTATTTTACATTTATGAATGAATCTGAAGACATAATCATGATTTCCAGGTTTTTGTGAAATAATGCATTTTGCACCCATATTTCTATGTTGATAATAGGGCTAATTTTATATTTACAATAAGTATAATTATGTTCTAGCTATCTATCACTATATAATGCATATATATATATATATACACACATACACACATATATATATATATATATATATATAATAAACACACACATTATACAAATATGTATTGTGTGTGTGTGTGTGTATATATAAAATAAAGAAGAAATTTTGGATGCAATTATTGAAGATTTACATATATGTTTGTGCAAATATGATTTAAAATAATTATTTTCTGTTAAAATATATGTTTATATGATTTTCTGTGTGTGTGTGAATTTTTCTTCTTTTTTTTTAATTCTGAAAAAATATATATGTTTGTGATAGAATTATTGATATTTTTGTACACCGCATCATCAACTAATATAATATTAGGCCTTTTTTTGCATTATTAGGCCCTTTAGTCACAGTTTATGGCTCTGTAACTAAAAATGTGTTTCTCTGTACAATGCCACAGCATTCCTGCTGGCTGCACGTCAAGAAAGAAGTCAGGTATGTGTGCAGCACATATCTCCCATCATCCCTAGCAGCGCCAGCATCCGTATGAAGTCCTATCATGTTGTGTTTCCAGGGAGAAAAGCATGTGCCTGGGTAAAGATGATGTAATCCAGGTGAAGGACGCGTTCAAGTGGGCCGTACAGGGAAAGATCGGACAGGAACTAGGAGCTGCTGTCCTGGCCAATGTGAGTGCTACTTCTTCACTGACTCTCTGAATAATTCTCCATGATTCAATCTCTTGGTTCTGTGATGCACAGAGTCCGTGTGAAGTGAGCGTCGGCTTTATACACCCGGAAACAGAGGAGGACTGTCATTTCTTGTAAGTAGGTCAATGACAGGAAGTGCTTGTGAAATCATTTGTGTAGCATTACACTATAACTTTTGTGGCAGGTTTGAATGGTTGAGATGCTAAAATAATTTGTTAATAACTGAAATAGAATTAATTTAGGTGGAATTAAAAAAAAAAATTGCATTTTAAACGTCTGCTAAATGCATGAATGTAAATGTACTTGTCTTGCCATCATGAGTCCAAATGATGTCACCTCCTTGTTAACACAGATGTGTCTGTCTGTCTTTGCACAGAGCAAATACCTGTCCCGACTGTTTCAAACCCACCAAAAACAAAGCGGTATGCTTTCCCATGTTGTGTTTCCAGCCTTCAGTATGTGTTCCTCACCTCACCGTTTTGATATGAATGCAGTGTTCCTCTTTGTCTCTCAGTCTATCTTCACCAGGATGGCTGTGGTTAAAGCTCTGGAGAAGATCTCTGAAGAGAAGTTTAGCAGGTGAGTGTTTTCAGTCTCCTGCTCACACGAGACCGTTTCTGGCTGTTCCCTCTCAATGCGTGATGTATTGTGTGCAGGCATTACCCATGTCCACCAAAGAAAGCAAACACTAGATGTACGGCTCTGGACACCACATGTCTCCACACCTCCGTTTTCATAGCAGGTATGGCCAAAAAAGGTACTATCTTAAATGTAATAGTGTAACTATTTCAATTACTGTTTTAGAAATCAAATCTTTGCATAGTTATGACAGAAAACACTGGTATCTAACAGTTAATCTAAAAAAAACAACATATACATAAACCCTAATAGGAAATGAAACGGCTATTGAATAAACATGTTCTAGTCTGTGTCCTAAACTCCTGGTGTCTCATATTTTAGAGCAGTCAATGCAATTTAGAAAAGAAATCAATGAAATCTGTATTAAGGTATACAGGCAGGGCTTAGCCTAAGCCAGGATTAGGCCATAGTTCAATTAGTCATTTTTAGAAACACGTCATAGAAAAAATGCATTTCTGGTGTGCATCTTAAAGGCATAGTTTACCCAAAAATGGAAATCTGATGTTTGTCTGCGTTCCCCCAGGGCATCCAAGATGTAGGTGACGTTGCTTCTTCAGTAGAACACAAAGAAAGATCTTTAACTCAAACCGTTGCAGTCATATAATGCAAGTCAATGGGACAGAGTCAAAAAAAAACAAATTAAACCCTAAGCCTCGATACACTGAGGAGTTAGGACACTAAAAGATTTACATGTAAAAACTACGTTTTATTCACCACAATCTCCTTCTCTCCTATTCTCATAAATGCCCCATTAGTGACTGTTTCTATGGGCCGAGATACGTAAGGATCTATATCCATGACAAACACTTCACTCTGAAGCTGTGCACACATATCCTTATAAACCCTGTAATATAACTGGTTTCTACGTGAATACATTGTAAAATGTAATTGATTTCTGCGATCAAAGCTGAATTTTCAGCATCATTACTCCAGTCTTCAGTGTCACATGATCCTCCACATGAAATCATTCAAACTTGCTTTAGTAGTAACAGAAAATGTGTTCATTTCTTTAAAAGCATCTTGCTGACCGCAGACTTCTGAACTTGTCTCTGCAGGTCGGTATAACAAGTTTTCGCGGGAGCTTCCGCAGACGCCGTGGGTGATCGATGGAGAGAGACGGATGGATGGATCGGTGGAGGAGTTGATCGCTGCTCCTCTCCTGGCCTCCTTCAGAGCCGACGGTAAGCGTCTGTGCGTGGCACGCGCCAATCAGACTGCCGTCCCAAACTGCCACTGCAAAGAATGATTTCAAGCAGTCTCTTTACGCGTCTCTTCCGTGTAGGTTTTAACTTCTCGTCTTCGGGGCGGGAGGATGTGGACGTGAGGACGCTGGGAAACGGTATAACACAACAGTGTATTTCCACACTCACTGGCTTATGGTTTCTATAAATGTGGCAGGTTAGATGTGTTCATGCGATTGTATGTGGTTTCCCAGGTCGACCGTTTGCTGTGGAGCTGCTGAACCCCCATCGAGCCAAATTCAACAGAGCTGAAATCAGACAGCTACAGGAGGTACAGACGTTTACCCAAAAACCAACCATGTGATGGAAATGAACTCGCCCTCAGGCCATCCAAGATTTCTTTGGAGAAATGGATGCACTGCAGCGAATGGGCAGTCCAAAGAGCTGATAAAAACATCACAAGAATCCACGCCACTCCAGTCCATCAGAGAAGTGAAAAGCAGCATTGTAGGCTGAAATATGAGTCTTCTGTCTGTATTGTCGCTTTCTTCAGACTTTTGTCCCATCGGAATCAGGAGAGAAATATGCACAGATCGAGCACAACAGTTCAAAACATTTCTAAACAAATAATGTTGGTAGATTTTGATCTGAGAGGAGAAGAGATGACCACTGGAAGCATTTTTTTTATCGATTATAGACTTTGGCCAGAAGAACAATTTTAAATTTAAAAAGCATTAATGATGGCCTGAGTGCGAGTACATTATTAGCAAATATCCTTTTTGGGTGAACTGTTCCTTTAATTGTCAGTCACACGTTCACTAAAATATGATATTGTGACCACAAACCTGCTGATGTGAATTGTGGCTCCTGTTCCTGTCCTGCAGACAATCAACCAGTCGTCTGATAAAATTCGAGTACGAGACCTACAGATCGTTACCAGGTGTGTGTGTGTGGTGCATAGAAGCACAAACATCCATTGATTGTCAAAGATCTGTGTAAGAAACTGGATTTTTAAGGTGCGTGTTTGTCTCCAGAGAAGCAACGAGCCGCATGAAAGAGGGTGAAGAGGAGAAGACGAAAACCTACAGCGCCCTCATCTGGATGCAGAAGGCCATTGACAGCGCCGATCTGGAATTCCTAGCAAACATCAAGGTCTTGCTGAGCTTTTTGAGCTGGACGCATGAGAAGAGATGTGCTGATGGCTGATGTGTGTGTGTGTGTGTTTAGGATCTGAAGATCGCTCAGAAGACTCCACTGAGAGTCCTGCATCGCCGGCCGCTGGCGGTCCGACAGAGACTCATCCACTCCATGAGCACCATTTACCTGGACAAACACCACTTCACCCTGAAGCTGTGCACACAGGCCGGCACGTATCCTTACAAACACTGTCAAATAACTGCTTTCTACGTGAATACACTATAAAATCGAATTTTCAGCATCATTACTCTAGTCTTCAAGGTATAGTTCATCCAGAACTGTTCTGCGGCTTTATGTGTTTGTGGAAACTGTTGCATTGCTTTTCCTTCACTTGCACAACGCTGCAGGTACATTAAAGAGTTTGTGCACGGAGACTTCGGCCGCACAAAACCTAACCTCTGTGACCTCATGAAAACCGACGCTGATATTCTGGAGCTGGACGTGGAGGTGAGTATCAAGAACTGCTTTGAATGCATGAAACGTTTAGTAGCTTTTGAAGTCTTCTCTTATCAAGGTTTCCTCTTTCTGTTTCAGTCGGTCAACATCGACTGGCCTCCTGCTATTCCAGATTGACATTTGGGATTTTGAGAATAGTTTTATGTATGTCAGGACTATATGTTTCAGTAATACAGTTCTTTCTTTCTTGTGATTTAGTTGATTTGAAGCATTTCCTTTAATAAAAACAGCCTAACTGTGTTTTTCTTGTTGATGTTATGTTCCTCTAGTAACAGTCTAGCTGGGTTATTTTGAGATTTGATTTTCATACATCCATAAATCTAATGTAAGTTTTAAGTTACATTACATTCAAGACCTGCATATAGTACTACAATATTAGATTTATAATAGAATATAAACAGAACCATATTATACTGCGGTTTCATTTATATTTGACATAAGTACACGTATAGACGCTTGCAAAATTAAGAATTCAAATTTGACTTATGTGTGTGTACACTGCTAAAAAAAATAAGGGGGACACTTAAACAACACAATGTAATTCCAAGTCAATCATACTTCCTAAGTAGGCAGTTTGATTTCACAGAAGCAACACTGATTAAGAATCAATGTCACATGCTGTTGTGTAAAAGGAATAGACAACAGACACCCCCAATAAAGAAGAGCTTCTGCAGGTGGTGATCACAGACCACTTCTTAGTTCCTATGTTTTCTGTGATGTTTTGGTCACTTTTGAATGCTGGTGGTGCTTTCACTCTAGTGGTAGCATGAGACGGAGTCTACAACCCACACAAGTGGCTTAGGTAGTGCAGCTCATCAAGGATGGCACATCGATGCGAGCTGTGGCAAGAAGGTTTGCATTGTCTGTCAGCGTAGTGTCCAGAGCATGGAGGCGCTACCAGGAGACAGAGCAGTACATCAGGAGACGTGGAGGAGGCCGTAGGAGGGCAACAACCCAGCAGCAGGACTGCTACTTCCGCCTTTGTGCAAGGAGGAACAGGAGGAGCACTGTCAGAGCCCTGCAAAATGACTTCCAGCAGGCTACAAATGTGCATGTGTCTGCTCAAACGGTCAGAAACAGACTCCATGAGGGTGGTATGAGGGCCCGACGTCACTGGAGTCCTGTGCTCTTCACAGATGAAAGAAGGTTCACACTGAGCACATGTGACAGAGTCTGGAGACGCCGTGAAGAAAGTTCTGCTGCCTGCAACATCCTCCAGCATGACCATTTTCGCAGTGGGTCAGTAATGGTGTGGGGTGGCATTTCTTTGGAGGGCCGCACAGCCCTCCACATGCTCACCAGAGGTAGCCTGACTGCCATTAGGTTCCGAGATGAGATCCTCAGACCCCTTGTGAGACCATATGCCGGTGCGATTGGCCTTGGGTTCCTCCTAATGCAAGACAATGCTAGACCTCATGTGGCCGGAGTGTGTCAGCAGTTCCTGCAAGACGAAGACATTGATGCTATGGACTGGCCTGCCCATTCCCTAGACCTGAATCCAATTGAGCATATATGGGACTTTGTGTCTCGCTCCATCCACCAATGCCACGTTGCACCACAGACTGTCCAGGAGTTGGGGGATGCTTTAGTCCAGGTCTGGGAGGAGATCCCTCAGGAGACCATCCATCAGCTCATCATGCCCAGGCGTTGTAGGGAGGTCATACAGGCACGTGGAGACCACACACACACTACTGAGCCTCATTTTGACTTCTTTTAAGGACAGCTTGTAGTGTTTTTCCACTTCAATTTTAAGTGTGATTCCAAATCCAGACCTTCATGGGTTAATACATTTGATTTTCATTGATAATTTGTTGTCAGCACATTGGACTATGTAAAGAACAAAGTATTTAATACGAATATTTCATTCATTCAGATCTAGCATGTGTTCTCTTAGTTCTCCCTTTATTTTTTTGTAGCAGTGTTCATACATATGTTTATACACACACACACACTTTTCAATTCAATTCAATTCAAATTTATTTGTATAGCGCTTTTCATGATACATATCATTGCAAAGCAGCTTTACACC
>JAUCMU010000001.1:23011490-23025130 GCA_032275025.1 Enteromius treurensis
ATATCAGATCATCTCAAACTTTGTCAGTTTTTAAATCTGCCTTGAAAACTTACTTATTTTCGAAGGCTTTTAATGTTCCTTAACCTAAACTTTGTTTTGTATGTGTATTGCCTTTTAAATTTTTGCTTTTGTAAAGCACTTTGGTCAACATCAGTTGTTTTTAAACGTGCTATATAAATAAATTTGATTTGATTTGATAGTTGCTTTCACAACCTCACTGTTTTTTCAAACTTTTCAGGGAACATGTTTTTAAGAGTTGTCGGGAGTTGAATGGTGTCGATTATGTCGGTGATTTTGAATTCATGTGACCAAGGTTTAGTATGTGGCTCTTTTACCATCATTATTATGGTGGTTGTCAGTATGTTAAAGGTACAAAAAGATATTAACAGCATTACTTAAATAAGTTGTTGAATTTACTAGTTTACATTCAGATGTTCTTGTACAACTGATAGGTTATGACCATGAATCTGTTTAAAGTTTTTCTGTATTTTTTCAAAATGATTCTGGCAACCACAGCTGCCAACTTTTGTTTGTAAGATTTCTGATTTCTCCTCAGACTGACGTTGAAGACTCCAGACCTGCAACATTATGAATCTACAGCAGCTAAGAAATATCAGAGAAGAAGCTTCGATCTGTTGACCCTTCAAGCCCATCACAGAGAAACACACGCACCAAAAGGACAGCCTATAGGTCAGTTAGAGAAGATTAACCTGCTCTCTACTGCCTGCAATGACTTCAGTAGATGTAAAGCTCTTTATATTTGTAGAGGAATGTTTCAAAGTATTACATTCAGACGCACTATCACCAGATTAAGATTAAATCCCTTTCCGTTCGCGTTTAGCAACACTCACCTTTTGTTCTTACAAAAGATCCTGTCTCTTAAGCTCTTAAACTTGGTCTCCCACGCTGGATGTTGCTGGAAGGCTTATTTCTTCATTCATTATTTTCCTGCCACCTTACAAATGCATGTTTTGCAATTACATGTAGATGTAAACAGAACATGAGCACTAGTTGTCCTTCACACTTTGGGATGTTCTTGATCTGTGAGTGGAGAAATAGTGAGTTCCTTCTGCATTTTTAATAAAACTGGAAGATGAATTCATATTCAATTAAAAACAGTAGTGACTATCATGTAACCGTAAACATACTTTTACTAGGATGTAGCCAACATATGTCACACAATACTAATGAACTGTCAAGAGAAACATGATAAACATGAAATGACTTCATCATTACATCAGCACAAGCATTCATTCACATTAGCTCTAGGCTATAAATAATAAGACTGTGAATCATATATTAAATGGGCCAAATGACTATATTATAACTTACCAAACAAGCAATAACATTCTGTTTATGTGGTTCAGTTATGCTTTGTAAAAGTCGGGTAGATCCTGATGGCTGCTAATGTTTATGTCGTAAAAAAAACAAACAAACATGTTTTTAATATGTTTTCAACATTATTCTGCCTCTGTGCAGGTGTTATTATGGAGCGATATTTTTAAGACATTATAAAATAGTTTTCGATCTTTATTCATCTAAAAAAAATTTATTTTCATGCAAAAAAAACCCTGTTTTTTTAAAGGGATTTCTAAAACTTTTGAAGGGATATAAACTAAAGCCATTTTAGGTTTTGTTTTATTTTAGGGCTGCTTTTAAAATAGTTTTTTAGTCAGTTTTTCAACTTGATACTGACTTGACTTTTCAGCTAAGTGGAGATTTACCTGAAACTAAATTATATAATTCTATATTATATTGTAGCTAGTTGCTGAAAAAAAATTAAGCAAAAATAAATAAATAAATAAATAAAATAAAACCTACAGAAATCAAATTAAATTAATTAATTAATCAATTTAATTCAATTCAATTCACACACACACACACACACAAATAAAATCTAATTCGAAATACTAATAAAAACTACATCAAACAAGACTACAATAAAGCCATGTTATTGCCAGAATCACTCTAATGAATTGCTTTTTCTTTGGTCTGTCATGTGGAAACATTAGAAATAGTCATTTTGATAATGCTTTGACTTGTAGAGAGTTACCTGTAGAGAGTTAACCTGATGATATAACATGATGGTGGTAACATTTTTATTTTAGGATGAACTACTTATACAGGACAAATAGTTTGTTTTGTTAGACACGGTGGCAGTGATTATGTGCCTGAAAGCATCATGAAATGCACATGCCATACAATCACTGTACCTTGAAGAGATTCTCTATCAGTATTACATGACATCACACATGTTGCACGGCACACTGAAACATGAGGATTTTAGCCGCTCGGAGGGGGCGAAATGACACAAACGGACCATTCGTTGCAGCATGTGACTTTACGTTAACGTTCTGTGCTGTTTTTCCACAGGCGCTGGTTTCCAAAAGTTCACATTGAGCTCACATCCAGAGCCACTGGAGCAGAAGCAGACATGAGACGAAGCCATCAAAATAGCAATCAAAACCTTTCGATTGAGAGAAATGCATTCTTTTGGTGAAATGTAATCACACAATGACACAGCTCTGTCAGTGCAGTCACGTAAAGCATGCATTTGAAATTATTTTCCACTGGCGCACAATCAAGAACCCAAAGCCACGCATACTTCACGCACTTCTGTAGCTATTAGCATTAAAAGCAGTACTCCAGGTGAAACCTCAAATACAAATGTCAGTGAGTTTCACCTGAATCGCTTTGTAAAGTTTTGGGTGATTACGTTAAGCCGACCGATCCGTGCAGCTATTGGTTTAGATTTACCTCAAAGTACAACGTAGAATACTTCAGTTAAACTATGTAAATATTTAAATATCTCAATGCAATTCAGTAGATGATCAAACAAATGAGTAACTAACAAGTGAGCATTGATCTTCACCTGCCTTTGAATCTTTATTTGACCAAGGCCATAATGTGGGCGACATACTTAATCATATTTAACTATTAGATACCATTTAATCACGGCTGTGAGAAGCTGACATGTGTGCTGTCATGCTGAGTCATGCTGACATTCATCTTGTGCTCAAAATAGCTCAAACTCTTCTTTCAGCTCCTGCAAAATGATACCTCACTTTATAGACACAGAACAATTAAAGTTTTCATTGTCGGACAGTTGTCAAATGGATCGTGTCTGATACTCAAGACCTGCGTCATAACACATGATCATGTTCCTGGACTGAACGGTCCATTGTTTGTTCTGTTCTCGCTCCAGATTTTTATGCAATAAGGGTGTGTTTGAGAGATACTGAACCTAAATCAATAGAAGTATATTTAATAATTCAGCATTTAGAATATTAAACAACAGATCCAGGTAATAACAGATCTATAATAAATGTATGTTTTTTAACATTTATTTAATTCATGGCTTATTATTAATATTTTTTTAGTTTTAGTCGACTAACAACACATAGTTTACTAAAAAACTAAAACTTATAAAACTTCAACTGAAAATAAATAGTAACTTGTTATATATTTCAGCTTTAAGTGCAAAAGCAATTTCTTATATGCATTTATTGCAACAAAAAAAAAACTGACAGTGAAAAAATTAATATTTTAAACAAATTTTTACAATAAAAATACCACAAATCACAAACAACTTAACATTCAATTCAAATGAAAACCAATAAAATATTAGTAAAAACAAACAGTGTTTTTTGGCAACACTTTATTTTAGGGTCTCTTAACTAGTTGCCCATTAGCATGCACATTTATTTGTACAGTAAATAAGCACTTATTAATGTCTTATTTTTCATTAACCATATTCTACATCCATAAACTTAATAACTTACTAACTATTAATAAGCATCAAATCTATTGAAGAAAAATCATATTAGTGCAATAGTGAATATGTGTTCCCTATTCTAAAGTGTTACCATATTTTTTATTTAAAATGTAATGGCTTGTAGCTTTGCAGACCCGGTCTAAATATCAGGTATATGGTTCCACTAAGTGGGCCTCAAGTTTCACTTGATAGCGCCTAAGCTTTGAAAAAACCGCCTGAAAACTTTGTAAAACATGCTGTTATGTTAATATGATGAACTTATTCATTTGCATAATGACCTCATGGTAGTTAATTTGTTTGATAAATGACGGTGATTTTAACAGAAAGAAAAACAAACGGTTAAAATGCTACAGTAAAAACCTGTTCAATGCTAAGAAAAACTGTAAACTGAAATTTTCTGCATTATATTTCAAATTTTGTTTTAAATTATATGTTTTTTTCTTTAAAATCACTGTTTCTTCCTGGTTTTTCTCATCAGTTATGTTTATTAGGGTTGTGTGTGTCACATGTAATGTTGTTCAATTAATGTTTATTGCTCATTTCAGTTTAATGAGTCTCACTGTGATGGTGATTAGTGTTTGTGTGAATCACTCTGAGCTCCCTCTGATTGGCTTTGGTTCATCATGTGACTATGTTTTGTCACTATCCACAATCGGTGCATTTCAGATCAGTGTATTTCAAAGATACAAAACAGATTTCAGTACTTTAATAGGTTGGTATATTAACATTATAACAGCTTATTAAATGAAAGTATTTAACTGTAAATTTGACTTAAAACCATCAAACGAAAAATGTTGTTACCGTATTTTTTTACGGGAAAATTCCAGCAGCCACAGCTGCTGTTTTTTACCGTACATTTTTTCTGATTTTTTTTCACAGTGTGTCTTTGTGAGTGAGTTAGTAAAGCTACTGAGTGATTACTGCCGAAACTGTTTGGCAGTCCAGCTAGAATTACATAACAAGAATCCAACCGCAGTGTGCAACACAATACCTGCAACACACAGTCTCTCCCTATTCATCACCAGTACGGCATATTTTAATGAAAACATGAACATATTTATGCCTTGACTTGTCTTTCTGACTACATTTAATCACTAAAGGTCCTTTTTATTACATGGTCACAGTCCATCACAGTTTTTTCACTACCAGCCAGAAGTTTGGAATAATTAGGAATTGTTTTGAAGTTGTTAAAAGAAGCTTCTTACATTTTTCACTGTTAAATCTGAGATAGTGAAATACTGAAATATAGAATTTCTTTGAAATATAAATCGTTTGTTACATAAAAGTCCTCCTTACTGCATATAAAATGCTATTTTCATTTAAAAATTAGAAGTATATTTATGTAAATATATTCCCCATCAGTTTTACCAATGTAATTGTCTATTTTCTCAATATTTCAAATATAATACATTTGTGACAATATGTATTATAAAATACAGGAAGTCAGTATAATATGGGTCTGTTGTGAGTTTCGGATTCGATCCTGTTTAGAAGGCAGTTGCTTATTTAAAACTAAACAAATTGCTTTTATGCTCCATCTGTTTACAGTAGCATCAACATGTTAAAATAACAATGAACTATACAGGAATAAGCTTTGGAAGATCATGTTTATAGACATAGACAATGCATGCTATTCTGTGTCAGCAGCACCATGTGAAACTCTTCGCTTTTATCCCCATTCTGTCCTCTGCACACAAGACGTTTTATCGCAGCGTCATAAAATACCCCTGATGTCACGTGGATTATTTTAATGATGTTCTTGCTATGTTTCTGGACCTTGATTGTGGTAATACCCTCGCTGTCTGGAGGGTCAGAGAGCTCTCAGAATTAATTGTGTTCAATTTGTGTTTCGAGTTCAGTGGTAACCCTTTGATATGAAAATGCAAAATAAGATATTAATAAGTAATAATAATAATTTATTTGCAATGTCACTGAATCTGGGTGACCAACCAGGAAACTGGCAGGCAATGAAGATAATTACATAGTTACACGGCCGCAGTTTACAAATAGTTGGAATGGCGAGAGGAAAAAGTGACGCAGCAAAACCTGACTCGCCTCCACCTGACCGTCTCTGTACTGTTGCATCACATCGGACACACCGGGTAAGGAGATGTATGATGCAATTGGTCTTTGGTATTCGGGTCATGTGGTGGTTCTTCAACAGGTTTAGTGAGTTTGATCAAGTGAGGTCATCACTTCAAACTCAGTATAAAAATCCCCATGCTCCTCCGATCAGCACACATCAGATGGTGAAGCAAACACCAGCCCGGGAACAAACTGAAGAATATTCCTACATCTACGGCAGTCGAAGCGTGTCTGGTAAAATCACTTATTGCTCATTTATCTGCTAGGCTGAAATGCAACTGTTTGAAAATATGCAAGAATAAATAGCCAGTTATTTGCAGAATAACTATTGCAAAGTATTTACCAATGGCATTGCTATAGGCCATGATGATGAAAAGCATGTTTGTAATTTTAATAACCTACTTGGTCTTGACCACCCAAAGTTTAACCTTGGAGAACTGTCAGAAAAATTGCCTTTCACTGGGCTAAAACCCTTCCGAGTTTTGCACAGCTAACGTTTGGATGGCCGAGACCAAGTATTAACCCAGTGACAAGCTAAAGGCACAATTTTCAAATCTAGAAAATCAAATCCAGAAGGGGTCATGCGCCTTCATTGCAATCACTGTATATAGAGAATAGACTGTTTTCTGAGGTAAACGGATTATTAGGATAGTTTTTCAGATTTTTCATTGCTCTGTGTTTAATCTCTAGAGAAAGATGAAGGCGAAGATGTTGGCCACGTTGGCTCTGGTTCTTCTGGTCTTCAGTGCGAGCGAGGGACGGATTCTCAGTAAATGTGAGCTGAAGTCCCAACTCCAGGCGGCATTGGGGGGTAATCAGGGAGGAAGTGGGCCTGCACCTGTCACTAATGCGCCTGGAAACGTGACTGCGCCTGGAAATGTGACTGTGCCTGGAACTGCGCCTGTGCCTGGAAATGTGACTGTGCCTGGAAACGTAACTGTGCCTGGAACTACGCCTGTGCCTGGAAATGTGACTGTGCCTGGAAACGTAACTGTGCCTGGAAATGCAACTACAAATTTGCTCATCGCCCAAAGTAGGTGTTGCAAGACTATCAGTTCACAGCTAGTAATGAGACATATGTAATTAAAGAGTGTTTCTGTCTTTCTTTCAGTCGTTTGTTCTGTGGAGCGTCTGTCGAGGTTCGACACCAGCCTGGTCACCACCGTCCAAGTAAACCCCAGACCCCCAGTGAGACCACAACAAAGACCCGATGAAAGACCAGGGCGTCCCGGAGGAAGACCAGGCCGTCCCGGAGGAAGACCCAGCCGTCCCGGCGGAAGGGGAAAGAGATCTCCTGGTTCGGGCCCCAAACGTCCAGCTGACGACAGTTCCAGTTCCAGCTCCAGCTCCGAGAGCTCCGAGGAAAATGTTACCACGAGACTGCTGGGAATCTTCCAGCTGAGCGACCAAGTGGCCTGCAGATCCGGATCTGGCCAGAGTCTGAACATCTGCCAGATTAACTGCAGAGGTGGGGCGTTACAAAAGAGATTACATCATAATTTATTGATTACATGCACATGACATGCATTAAGCAAGTATAAGATTTAATAATATTTCAATTTTACAAAGATTTATTATAATTTAACATTATTATGATTTAATAAATACCTCATAAACCCCACTTTGGGAAGATGTGACATCATATATGAAAGGTCTCATGTGATTGGTTATGAAAGAAACTAAAAACTAAAAACATTTGACCCAATCCCAGTGTAATTATTTTACAGTACATGTCAAATTTAAATGACCACATAAATGTTCTCTTCTAAAGCTCTGACTGATGATGATATCAGGGATGACATCGCATGCCTGAAGACCCTGCTGAACATCAGGATAAATGCGTAAGTTGTCTTCTTTAGTTCCTCTAATCACATGATCATCTCTATTCCCATTGGTTGTCACCACATTCTGTCACTGCTCAGTTGCATGACTCTTTTGGACTCTTTTAAGCATTGCCAATGACGGCTGTTATTTAGAATCAAACAATTAAAAGACGGCATGAGTCAAGAGAAATACTGGCTAGAAATACATTTTTATTTTATTCAATGTTTGAAAGTGTCTAAGGTTTAAGGAAATACATTTTACAAAACGTTTAAACTATATCTTAGGCAAAATATATAAATTAGCATGATGAAATACAATTAAATAAAATGTATTGGAAACATATCTGCAACGATAAGACTCGTATTCAAGGTTGTATTTATTGTGTTTTAGGCCCCTTGCACTTCTTCCTGTGAACGAGTGCCGCAACGTCAATCCTGCGCAGTACTTTGCTGAG
Organism: Enteromius treurensis; assembly: GCA_032275025.1. NCBI lineage: Eukaryota > Metazoa > Chordata > Actinopteri > Cypriniformes > Cyprinidae > Enteromius > Enteromius treurensis. The sequence continues at coordinate 23,019,629 of JAUCMU010000001.1, forward strand.
TGTCGCTGAAACATCGTTTCTTCAGACATGTATATTCTGTCAAATTTCATCCCAGTGCATTATTGTTTTGTAATAAACCCAACAGGAACTACTGATCCCATGAATTATTTCTCAGACCCTTTTCCATTTTCTGTCATAATGTGCCTGGAAAATGTTCTCAAAATAGCCTCAGTTATGCTGTATGCACTGTGCTCAGAATGCAAATAAAAATATATATAAAAAATAGACTTCAGTTCAATTTGTTTATTTCTATAGCACATTGTTGCCCATAGTGCGTTACGGATTAAGTGATTCCACACTCGTCTAAGTCTGTCTTGCATGTGGTAGAAGCGTGTTCAGAAACCTGCATTTATAATACTTTATAAGAGTATTATAATGAATGCATAATGAATTATAAATAACTTTACAATAATTGTATTTTACAGCATAGATGTTTTATTTTTTTAGACAGCTCGAACCATTTTTTTGTATTACGCTGCTTCTTTATGTCTCTCTTTGTTTGTGCAACTGCCCTGAATCATAATGAAATTATAAACTCTGTTTAACCAAATCTATTGTGCAAAGCCTGTTCATATGTCAGGGACATATTATATTACATAACCAAATGCATGGTACTGAACATGTTATCTCCTTTGTACACAGTATGCATCATTCAAAATTCTTTAATATATTATATTAAGATGTAATGAATATCAAAAATAAGCCTATTTACAGTATATTTAATGCAAATGAAATAACTATAAATTGAATAAATGACATATAATAAAAAGCATAGTGATTGCAGATCCACAAGCATACGATGACTTTTTATTTTCTTGTCGTATTTGTCCTGTGCCATGTGGAGTTCACATTTACATGCTGAAACAACAACACACAAAGGTCAAAGCAAGCATTTTCGAGCAAACCTAGTATTTGTGTGCTATTTGAATACACTCAAATGAGCCCTCGCAGTGAAGCGCCGAGATTTGGACCAAGATCTGGCCCAACATTTCCAGCGAAGGCTTGTCAGATTGGCCCTGTTATGCATGTAAAGTAAATATGAAAGTTATAAGCTTATCTCTCTTAATCACCTGCATAAACATGAAGTTTCCTGGTGTGACAGCGCAAAAAAGATCATATTTGACTTGAACAGGTTTCATTGCATGCTTCACAATTGCTAAATGATCCTTTTAATCAAAGCTATGAATTATCAACACTTCAGATCCACCCAAACAAAACAGAGTAAAGACTTGAGGCTTTAGAGAGTCACAGCAGTAGTATTTTATAAGCGATGGGCTCTAGATTAAGATGAGTGCGGCATTCAGCTATTTGAATTGGAAATGCTGCTGTTTGTGGGTGTGGGTGAGTGTGTTGCAGAAAATTATAATCTAAAGACAAACTGAGCTCTAAACATCAGCTTCACATGCACTCCCAGATGGGGAAACCACTGGAGAAAAAGAGAGCAAATCCATAGACAAAAACATGATAACAAGGATGACAACCTGAGATTTTTGGCCAGCATTTGTGATGTTTTCAGCGTGTTTCATAGAAATGGCGTGATAGGAGTGTGATCTCCTCGTGATGATGGGACGGACCAACAGAGCAGGTGGAGGTCAGTCGGACGTATATAAGATGGACCACAGTACAAAAAAACACTGAAACTGGAGAAGACTCTCCAACAAGCAGCATCTCAACAGTTCCTGTGGTAAGATGCAGTACAATTTGGTTCTTCTTTAAAAACTTTGGATGAAAGCATATGTGTGTAGTAATTATTACGTAGCAATGATTACTTCTTTTTGATTTTGTATATTATATTACATATGTATTATAGAATTTGTGTGTGTATATATATAAAATAAATTAATAAATGTTAATGTTAAAAATGTTAATTATTCCAAATATATTATATATATATATATATATATATATATATATATAGAGCCAATTACATATATTTATATATATATTTTTTATTTATAAATATGTGTAATTGGCTTTTTTCATTAATTGCATTGATTGCTCTAAAATGTTCAATCAATGTTTTTGGAATTTATGAAACAGAACACATACTTATTTCTATTAATGTTTTTTTACTTATTTGGGTCTATGGCACATCCTTTTTTTTTTAAGATGTTTTTTCCCCCCAAAGCATTAAGAGTGCATGTGTTTCTTTGCTTTCAAAACCAGTATCATTGTTATTAAACTATTTTTTGTTATGATTTTTAAATCTGTGTTTAAGCTCAGAATGATTTCTAAGTAAATAATAGGTGTAAAGTCTAATAATTCCCCAATAATAACAACTGGTGAAACTAATAAAAAAGACTCATCCTGCTTAACTTAAGTTGGTGCGATACGCTTTCTAGGAACAGATTTTTTGTTGTTGTTGTTGTTGTTGGTTTTAAAACTCAATTCAATTATGTGTACAATTTCTTAATTCTATTAGCCTAGTATTATGGGCTCGCTCTCTCATTTCATACAAATGCAGCTGTGGCCCATTTCATTACACTGAAATGGATCATAAGGTAACTAACAAACACTGTGTCTACGCCGGATGCGAGCGGTGTGGCACGATGCAACACGACAAAACACAACAGAACCTATTCTGCTGTCTATACTGGATGTGGTGTGATGACGTGGCACAGCATGAAGAATTCCCAACAGAAAAGTAGTGCTGCATTCTATGATGTATTGACTCAAGTTTCAAATAATTTTCAACCATCGCGTCGCATCCAGTTTAGACTGACTGTGTTAAAACGCTTAACCACAAGTTCAAATGAAAAACTGAAAAACATGCAGACAGATTATGACACACATGATGCAGAGGATCTCATCAAGGTTAGGAAAATATAAAGGGCATATAACATTTCCAAATATATATATATATATCTATAATATATATATATATATATATATATATATATATAAATGAACAAAATGCAGTGAATGAACAAAAGACAAATCTAAATCAAATCAATATTTGGTGTGACCACCCTTTGCCTTCCAAACAGATGCAGTTCTTCTAGGTACACTTGCACACAGTTTTTGAAGGAACTCGGCTGGTACTGTAGGTTGTTCCAAACATCTTGGAGAACTAACCACAGATCTTCTGTGGATGTAGGCTTTCTCACATCCTTCTGCCTATTCATGTAATCCCAGACACACTCGATGATGTTGAGATCAGGGCCATGCCATCACTTCCAGTACTTCTTGTTCTTCTTTACGATGAAGATAGTTCTTAATGACTTTAGCTGTATGATTGGGGTCATTGTCCTGCTGCAGAATAAATTTGGGCCAATCATACACCACCATGATGGATAAGTATCTGCCTGTATTTCTCAGCATTAAGAACACCATTAATCCTGACTAAATGTCCAACTCCATTTGCAGAAACGCAGCCCCAAACATTCAAGGAACCTCCACCATGCTTCTCTGTTGCCTGCAGACACTCATTATTGTACTTTGACGAACAAACCGCCTTCTGCTTCAGCCGAATATTTCAAATTCTGCCATTTTTCTGCACCCCAGTTCCTATGTTTTCGTGCATACTTGAGTTTAACCTACGTGTGACATTGACGATCATTAGCACCTGTTTGGTATAATTGGTTGACCATACACCAGACTATAATCCTACAAAATCCCTGACTTTGTGCAAATGGACCTATAAAAATTGATGCTGGTTTGAAGGCAAAGGGTAGTAACACCAAATATTGATTTGATATCGATTTTTCTTTTGTTCGCTCACTCATCTTTTTTTTTTTTTTTTTTCTGAAAGCATTCTTTGTTTAAAGCATTTTTTCCCACCAGCCTAAAATCTTTGTACAGTACATGTATGTAGTTAATAGTAAATAAATGTCCCCTACTGAACAAACAATGGCTGAATACTTGTAATCTATGCAATCGGAGCTCCCTGGATAAACTGAACACATGTAATCAACAGATTTCCAAACAGAGAGAGATGAAGAGTGCAAACTCAGTGAAGATGTTGGAGACGTTGGCTCTGGTTCTGCTGGTATTCAGTGTGACTGAGGGAAGGATTATGAATAAATGTGAGTTGAAGGCCAAGCTGGACGCCACTCAGTTGCAGCAGATCACCATCATGGAAGAAACAATATCTGTGAACAGTCTCATCGCCAGACGTGAGTTATTGTCCTTCAGCTTCTCCCTTCAGGATGTAAAATTAAATTAAAATTGTGACCCTCATTTATATCTTTCTTCCTTTCTGAGGTAGTTGTCTGCAAGGCCAGCAGCTCAGCCTTCAACACCCGCTTTGTCAGAAACATCACGGTCCAAAATAACGAGACAAGCCCAGCACAGGCACCACCTCAAGTTGCATACCAAGTTCCACTTCAAGCTCCATCATCTGGAGCTCCAGCTAAGGTTCCATCTTCTGGTTCTCCACCAAAGCATCCATCATCTGGAGCTCCAGCTAAGGTTCCGTCTTCTGGTTCTCCACCAAAGCATCCATCATCTGGAGCTCCAGCTAAGGTTCCGTCTTCTGGTTCTCCACCAAAGGATCCATCATCCATCACCTCTCAAGCTCCTCCAAAGGTTCCAACCTCTCGAGCTCCATCTAAAGATCCATCATCTCGACTTCCACCTCAGGCTCCAGCTGGAACTCCACCTAAGCCCTACAAACACAAACCGGCTCCCACTAAAAAACTTGAGGGCTCCAGCCATGAGACACAGCAACCACATCTGAGCACGGCTACCAAAGTCGTTGGGCACCTGTACGGTGTGTTTCAGCTCAGTGATCAGGTGGCCTGTGATTCCGGCATGATGCCATCGCTCAACGTCTGCAACATCACCTGCTCTGGTGAGCGTTTTTAACTGCCGCACTGTACAAAATCAAAGAGCAAGCAATAATGTAAACATTTAAAAACAAATAAAACATATTTGAATTTCTTTCTTTTTTGGCAAACCAGCTTTGACTGACGATGACATCACCGATGACATCGCCTGCATGAAAACCCTGACAAACTTCATGTAAGTACAGCAAATTAATGCTCGCTTTAGCTACCAATGCTGTTTTAAATATGAATTCAAAGAAGGATATGCTTTTTTATGTTATGATTGCATGATAATACAAAAGTGTTCACATTTTTATAAACACTTTTGCTGCTATTGAGGTGGGATATGAGTAAAGTTAGGGACAGGTTTGGTGGTATGAGAAGGTTTAAGTGTGGGTTAAGGTCTAAGGGACAGGTCAACAGTATAAATTATAAATGTAATTACAGAAATTAATTACATATAGGTATTTCACTCAAATGATTAATTTAAATGTAAGTACACAGAAGTTAAAGCAAATAAAGTGGGACCAAATGTTGTAACTAAAAGTTTTAAATGTAAATATTTCAAATATTTCTTAACAGGAAAGCAAAACCCAAAGACGTCCTGTTTGATGTTAAGAAGATGTAAGTTTTTTTATATACTGTATGTTTGACATTTACAGCTGTACAGAGAGTTTCACAAAATCATACATGTTAAATATTGAAATATTGAATTAAATGTAATATATATATATAT
>JAUCMU010000001.1:23030368-23050680 GCA_032275025.1 Enteromius treurensis
GGCTGCCCACTGCTCCGGGTGTGTGTTCACGGTGTGTGTGTGCGTGTTTGATCACTTCTCACTGCTGTGTGTGTGCATGTTGGATGGGTTAAATGCAGAGCACAAAAACCCAAGTATGGGTCACCATACCTGGCCACAAGTCACTTCACTCACTTCATGTATAACATATCATAACATAGGACATGGGAAAATCCATTTATTTAATAATTTGTTTCAATAAGTGAAACTTGTATATGTTAAATCAGTTCACTACACACAAAGTGGAATATTTCAAGCCTTTATTTGTTTCAATTTGGATGAGTATGGATTAAAGACAAAAAAAAAGAAAAAAGAAAAAAAACGTGTGACCAATAAAAAAGGATCTTAAACACATGTTGGCCTCCTAAAAAAAGTGTGTTATATCCTTAGTATTTTTTGGGGCCTACTTTTGCACTAATTGCAGAATCGAGGTGGTGTGGCATGGAGGCGATCAGCTGAGGTGTTATGGTAGCCCAGGTTGCTTTGATACTGGCCCTCAGCTCGTCTGCATTTCAGAGTCTCTGTTCCCTCATCTTCCTCTTGACAATACCACATAGATTTTCAATGGAGTTTAAATCAGGCAAGTTTGACGGCCAATCATGTACAGTTATTCCATGGCTACTAAACCAGGTACTGCTTGCTTTGGATTTGTGGGCAGGTGCCAAATCCTGCTGGAAAATAAAAGAGTGTATTTTACTCAGCTTATAGAACATTTTGTTCTGAACATAAAGTGGACAACTGTCAGATCAGATGAAATGAACCTTTCCACGACATTCTGATTGATTGAGAAGCACCTGCCATAAAATACACAAAAACAGAGAATGGGTACGGAAAACAAGGATAACTGTTCACTCTAAGCTTCACCTGTTTCTTCTGTGGCTTGTGTGGAATGGAAGTGTTTGAGGCTGCTGTATGCGAGTACTGTGGGAGGATTTATGGCACTGTATGTTCAGTACAAAATGTTGCGGTTTGGTTTGGTTTCTGGGTGACACAGCAGGTTCTATAAACAGAGTAAAATGCACTAATGGGATTTCAGACAGTCATAGAGAACACATCAAACGAGGTCTCGGTGGGGATCGGATGTCATGTACAGGTTATGTGACACCTCTAAACTACAAAAAGAAAGATCTGAACCAGATTAGAGACACATTACTAATAAAATACACGTTATAATAATAAATAATAGTTTCTTGTTTTGTGTTGAAGTGCATTGGCTTTAAATATATATATTAGTATGTTTATTTACTCATTTAATATGTGCTGTTATCTATATAAGTGTGGTCATTATATTTTCTTTTAGTCTAGTCGGTAACACAAATGTTTAATCATAGTTTTAATTTCTAAATTACAAATAATCCAAATTATTATGGTTTTATCGCTTACTTTTGTTTCTGATCATACAGGAAAAAGAAAATCATGCTTTTATTAAATATTTTTGTTTTGATGGTAACACCCTGTCTGTACTCATTGTTTTTCTTATAATTTTTTTGTAATTTTTTACTTAATCTGGATTATCTGAATAATTGTTTGCAACCAATATGACGTCTTAATGTTGCAAAACCCGTTCCGGTCCTGAATACTAAACGGTGTGGTTTTGGCTGTGAATTATATAAATGTTCATAGCCAGGTAATCGGAAAATACACTGTATTGCATTGTTTTAAACTGGCTAAACAGAGAAGGCCCATCCTTATAACTGATCCTCCCAAAGAAAAACAGTCAGGTTTTAACAATCTGGAGCAGCATGAGAGAGATGACCTCAGTAACCAGCCAAACGTTGACCTCATAAATAAACAGTAAGATACCATTAATGAATGCAACTGAATATAAAAGCACCTGAACATTAGCAACTCTTTATGTATAATATTACCTGTCGAATATTAGAGAGGTTGCATATATGTGAAACAATATGTTAACTCTAACAGCAACATAACATGACAGCAAATGCAGCTGATGTACCAACACAGTCTCACGACCAATTTGTACACATTTGTGCAAGGTGCCAAATTTGTGACCTCCCGGCAGTGAATCTGGTACATAAAGCTGTTCTAGACAGTTATTTTAAGAACAAGGATATTAATATAGCCTTAAATTCAATTAAATTTAACACAAGATTCGGTACCACTTTACCTAAAACCTTTACATTTAATATTTCTGATTCATTAATTATGCCTTAATGCAACTTATATGATTGTACAGATCTCATAATTAATTCTAACCACAGTAAATACATTATAATGCTAATCAATTCATTGTTACGCTATGCATTTTCGGTTTTAATTATTTAAGACAAAATGTAATGTATTACAATGCAGATTACGAATAATTACAATGCATTATGCCCTTTGATAACCATTAAAAATGCATTATACATGAAGGTTTAAGTAAAGTTTTACCCAAGATTTGTTTCAGGGCAACTAAAAACAGGAAAAAAGTTAATATTTGTATAATTTCCCGAAACAGTTGGTTAGGGAGGATAAGGAAAGAAACCTTGGGAGGAACCAAAACTCAGCAGGGAGAGCCCATCATCTTCTAGCTGGCACATTAATAAAAAAAATTTAAAAACACTGACAAAATATCAAAGGTGCAGCCGCAGGTGGAGGCAATTCAAACATATATAAGTCTGACGGCTCACATACAGAAGACAGTGAAGACTGAGAAACATTTGAAGACTCATTCATCTGTGTCTCCAATAACAGAACACCTGGTAAGAGATTTATATATATCAGTTTTATTACTGTTTGAATTAGTGCTAGTTCATATGAATCTCTTCTAAGAAATTCAACAAGTAGGAAATATTCAGAAATTAAATCAAATAATTAAACACAATATTCTGAATTAAATATAACCGAATTCTTAAAGCTACAAAAGTTATTTTTTATTATTTGATTATCAGACTGAGTTATGAGGTTATTTGGCTGAACATGACGCAGATCTGACACGCATGCTTGTAGTTTCGTTTGCGCTTTAACATGAATAAAACAGACTGAAATGCAAAAAAAGAGCATGGAAAAAAGAGCACACATGCAACAGGTTGTGAGTGCGGTGGTGGCCAACCCAACCGTAGCTCGGCTCCTTGCATTGAAGGCATTTAAAAAAATGAATGCTGTTAAACTGGTAAAATTGCCTGCATTAACATTTATTTTGACAGCACTAGTTTGTACTTGGCTTAAATGAGTTTTGTGGTTATTTGTGAGATCATTTTTGCAATTAATTCTAATTAATGTTTTTTTTTATTATTATTATCAAAAATGGTCTTTTACATAATGGTTTGCTTGTTTGTAAGATACCTAGAGTCATCTTTTATTTCCTAAAATACTCATTTATTAATTCAGCCTAAACCCTAGGCCCTTGTGGTCAGCCTAAATTTCCAGACATCTGAAAAGTAATTTTGCATCATTATGTCAAATGTGCATCTCAAATGTAAAACGCTTAAAGTCTGTTTAACTTCCTGTGATAACTTCCAGATATCAGAGATGGAGAGCATTCTTCCAGTGAAGATGATGGTGTTGACTTTAGTTCTGCTGGCGTTCAGTACGTGTGAGGCACACCGGCCACACTTTCCAAATGTAAGGCCATCTCCAAATCTTTCAGACCTTACAACCTCAAGAACCACAACATCTACCATTATCCCCAATGCGACCTCCAACTTAGGGCCTGCTACAACCTCCACTGAAAGGTCTACTTCCAACACAAACCCAACTACAACCTTCACCGAGACGTCTACTATAACCTCTACTTCCAGCACAAACCCAACTACAACCTCCACCGAAACCTCTACTGCAACTTCAACTTCCACCACAAGGACAACTACAACCTCCACCTCAAGACCCACCACCACCTCCACCAGAAGACCCCACAAGCCCCCCCACAAGCCTCCCCACAAGCCCCCCCACAAGCCTCCCCACAAGCCCCCCCACAAGCCACCCCACAAGCCCCACCCTGTCTTCCACCCTTAATCTACACCAAAGGCTCCAGAATGATCTTCAAGACCCGTCTCCGTTTCCACCCACCTCACCTGCTGGAGAACAGAATAAACCTCTAGTAATTCCTTAATGGTGAAAGAGCTCATATCATTTAGTCTATGTTGAAATCTTCTGATTGTATGGTGCGTTGTTTCATCTATTTCAATAAAGCAGAGCAAAAATGAAGATATTTTCCATTCTATAAAACCTCTATCACCTACCTGTGATTTTCTAGTGATCCTGAAGAAAGTGATTAACATGCTCAGGTGTGTTTGTATATGTATAAATAAGCTACTATCCACTATTCATGTAACGCTGGGTTCTGGGTTCTTACTTAAAGCATCTCCTGCTGGCAGAGAATGAGTCTGCATTTTTACTAAATCCGTCTGATTTACACAGCAAATCTGCATTTTATCCCCACTTTAACAACTTATAACAATAAGGTAAAACAAAAAATAACTTAATATGGGAGGACAGTGTGTTTCATATATTTGCACTTTTAATACCACGTAAATTAATCCCCGCTCTTTTTTTCAGGCAAATGTGTTGACCCAGAGGTGTGAATATTCAAACAGACAGGATAGTTTGTGCATGACCTGATATTTTTATTCCAATCCAGAATGAGGTGATGTAAATATCCCATAAATTGATGACAAAGTGCTGTTATGAAGCAACTTTGACATTCAATAGGCATGACTGCAAAGTGCCTGCAAAAAAGGCTGGATTATTTAACGTTGCACGTAAAGTTTGTATTGAAATGGATAAAGTCTCTAAACAATAAAACAAGGGTAAATTTATGTAAATACAGAATTTAGCATGAGCATATAGGCTTCGTTAATTAATAATTACGCAGTGTTCATAAACTGTACGTATTTAAATTCATATAGTCACATTACCTCCTGTCTCTAACATGCACCTATAGTTCTTTTATAGTATGTGCACTAATCCCAAACATCCTAATGCATCGGCATGCTTTCACTCCTGCATGGTGACAAACTATGTTGATCTAGAACAAAGCAACAAAATGATTACAGCAAAATGCTTTCCCTTTAATAATTTCTTTTATTTCTATTGAACCTATACTCAGAGGTCACTGTAAAGGAAACGGGCCGATCATGTGGTCGCCATCACTTCCATGTCCCTCTATATTTCCTACGTGACAAATTCAGCTCTCCACCCAGTATTGTCTGGTGTACCAGTCTGGCCTGTGTTTGTTTAGGTATTTCTTGCTGTCCTCTAGAGGCGTCACATTATCTGTCCATGACATCCAATCCTGGCTGAGACAAAGATGATACACTCTATTTGATGCACTCTATTTCATTGTGTTAGTTACTACAGAAACCAAGCCAAAACATTTCATACAGACCACAAAGTGCCTTAAAGCCTCCGTCACACAAAATCCTCTGATGTATAGATGGCCTGTCTCTGGGGAACAGGTGGGACTATATCTATACACTCAGCTTGAAACGAGGAACACACAGAGATCTTGAGAATTCATCCAGACGTGAAGATGTTGGCAGTCGTGGTTGTTTTATTCCTAGTGGTCGGCGTGAGCGACGGCATGATTTTCAGTAAATGTGACCTGAAGCAGAAGCTCGAAACAGGCCTTACTCTGCAAATCCCCAACTCTGCAGACATGCTGGCACAGAGTGAGTCTCCGTTTACTTCCCAGCTTTATTGCTTCTGTGTTCATTCATATAGTTAATACGGTTTAAGTAGATTGCATGTAGTCACTTTTTCATGCACACGTATAAAATTGTTCTTCATTGTAAGAAAATTAAACGTCTTAAATTAAATGTCTGTTCACTGAAAGGTTTGATCCTAAACAGCTTCGATGGCATTGCTGTGAGTTTCATTTTTGCTGTATGGAACATTCTTCAAAATATGACTGAAATGAATGGAAACTCTCTTTACAGTTGTGTGCCACGTCCAGCAGGCCTCTGGCTTCGAAACAAACACCACTAAGACGATCCCTGAGCCAAAAAAGCCTCAGGTTAGTCGTGGTCCACGCCGTGGCAGGTCTCCCGGAGGAAAAAGCAAAGATGACTCTTCCAGTGTTGAAAGTGTTGAGGACAAAAAAGAGGTCTGGACCCTGTACGGCTTGTTCCAGCTTAGTGACCATGTGGTGTGCTCCTCTACTCAAAGTCATGCACTGAACCTCTGCAGACTGTCCTGCGACAGTAAGTATATTTACATGTATAATGTTGCAAACGATTTATATGATAATAAATGCTGATTTTTTTTTTAATTTTGCTCATTGAAAAACTCTTAAAAGGCTATGTTTTCCACACACACACACACACACACACACACAAAAGCTTAAGCAGAAATATTTCTTGTTCAGGAGATCAGCATATTTTCATGATTTCTGAAGGATCATGTGACACTGAAGAGTGGAGTAATGATGCTGAAAATTCAGCTTTGATCACAGGAATAAACAGCATTTTTAATATATATTCAAATGCAAAACAGTTAGGCTATTCTGAATTGTATTTCGAAATAGTTTGGTTTGAACTGTACAGCCTTGGTGAACAGAAGAGACTTTTTATATGTATAAATACTCTCTAAAATAAAATATGATTGTTCTCCTTTTCAGAGCTGATTGATGATGACATCCATGATGACATCGCCTGTGTCCAGACTCTTATAAATGCACTGTGAGTCATTTAATAGCACACATAATATTATATTATGATATATTATCCAGTGCAGTGTGATTTAATTAACTGTGCTATAACATTATACATCATTCCTGAAATGTCTTTGTATTAATTATTTTTGCACACTGTAGTATTCATATTTATTTCGAGTAGAAATGTCATTAGTAGTGAATCCTCATTAAGCATGTGTCCTGATATTGTGTTCATCTGAATATAACAGAACTGCACCGATTCCTGACCCCAATGCTGTTAGACGCATCCAAGAAATGTAAGTGAATGAAACAAGAACCAATTTAATACTTATTTACTGTGCATGCATGTTAAAAATATGTTGCTACAATAGCTAATATCACTAATATGTCTCCTGTTTTCCCTTGACAGGGTCTCCCTCATTCACCAGCAAGAGTGTCTTACCACAAAGGCCAATTTATACTTTGCCGACTGTTAGTGCCCTAAAGACCTTACCTCTAGCAGCACCCTGCTCTACTTTTGCATTTACATGCATTTAAATTCATAGCTTTCTTGCAAGACAACAAAATCCCAGCACAAGTAGCTTTTGTTTTGTACTATGAGTCATTAAATCCATTTGAAAAGCAGTGTTGCTTGTGAATTTAATTAAGGCCGGTGCGTCTGGAGTCTGATGTTAAGCGCTTTGTTTTGAAAGTGTATGTCCATTTTACTGCCAAAGGCAATCCAAGTCGGATGGAAAACAATGAGGCTGGGTTACTTAGTTACCTATTCATTAGTAGTATCCAGAAGGCAAAATACTCAGTACATAGAACATCCACTAGATGGCGTGATTGTGGTGCTGAGGGAATTATAGCACACTTTGTTATTGTGTACTATACTGTAGCAAGCTGTAAGCAACTGAGAAATGTATAGTCAAAACAACTAAATAACCATGTTTTACATGTACATGCAACATTCACATGAGATATGAATAGAACAGATTAATAATAACAATATGAATTACATATTATAATTTAAAAAAAAATCTAATATAGGCTACAGTTGATCTATATTAAGACCATACCTGTAGTCACAAATGTTGAATGAAAAACTGCATGTAGACAAAAAATTCAGTGATACTTTAATATGGTCTTTATTAGAAATTCTTTAGATGACTACATTATAATGCAAAACTTGCCAGGATTGTGCATCCAAACAAGGACTGATGCAGTCTTGCAGATATTAAATTGGGGTACAACACAAGAGTGTGTCTAACTAGGCAGTATTTCAAAGTAAATGGTGATTACTTAGCCTATAAATGTAAGCACAAACATTTACTCTCATATAAAAGTAGTAGTCAATGCATTGTTATAATGCAAAACTAATATGAATATCAAGAGGTTTCATTCTGTATAGCTTTTACGGTATAAAAATCCCTGCAAAATTCAGCTCAGAATCAGGGGGCTAGTTGTCACATATTTTTACTCAATGAATGTTTTTCACTCACTCAGTGTTTACTTTAGAAAATCAGGCACACACTTTAAAGATTCAGCTTCACTACCTGCTGGGAAAAAAAATGTCAAAATCACAACATTTTTAATGGTTTTACGGGTTATCATGGCTTATTGGTTTTAATGGATACTGTAATGGACTAATGGAGTCTAATTGGTGGTCATTTAAATCCTAATGGAATATGTCCCAGGGCAAACAACAGGAAACCATTTGTAATAGTTTTTATTGTTAAAAGTTGATGGTTTGTAATCTCTCTAGGGTAGAAACCGTTATAATCTTTAGTGATGGTTCTATTGTTTTGCTGTTGTTTTCAGCAGAGGGCTCTGTGACAACTAGCCCCGGTGTCTCTTTAGTACTTCTGTCTCAGACAAACTCCCCGCTGGACTTGAGCTCTGGACACAGTTTGGCTTCGAGGTCTTCGATCTTGATGGACTCAACGTCTTTCCCGCTGCTGAGGCTGGCGGCCCGCGTGATCTTCGTCAGCGTGTCCTCGTAGGGCGGAGGGAGGTAAACCATGAGGAAAACGCCATCAGACAAGTCCGAGCTGGAGCTGTTGAGTCGCTCCGCGTTCCCGGTAAGCGACGATAGTATCTCTGCGTTGCGCTCCGGGTCCTGCAGGTCCAGCGCGATGATATTGGCCAGTCCGAGCTTATTCTGCCTGAACCTCCGGTAAAGTAGGACGAACGTGACACCGAACACGAGGAGCGTGACGAGCGGGAGGACGATGTACAGGATAAGCTCCGATTTACCATCGTTTTGGTTTGAGAGCTCATTCCAGTGGTAACCCTAAAGGGGTGTAAAGGACATCACGGGTTACTTGAGTTCTGGAGTTTGAACGTTTGTGTTTTGAAGGCCTGCTTATTGTGAAATAGCTATAAAAAAAATGGTAAGACAGCATTTCAAGCCAAATAGTGGACTTGCTTTTTTCTAAAATTTATACAAAATCACCACTTTGTAAAGTAATTCTGTTTTCTCATGAAATGGGATTTAATTGGACAACCAGTTGGGTTGACAGACTGAATAACTGAAGAGTGCCTAAAACCCTTTAAAACCAGACCAGACTGGGAGAAAAACTACAGTAGGCTAACCAGCTGTTTTTAGTAGCTACTAAGATAACATCTGAATGTATGAAACTAGATGAGACAAATGAAGAAAGAGAAGCACAAGAGAGTGAAAAGTGCTGTTGGAAGTTGTAATAATACTATAAAAGTTCTTTGTTGAAACTGTAGCCTATGCAACATATCCACTGATGGATCCAGAATGGCCTCATCCTGCAACTTCTTTCATTTCATTTCAAGTTTCTTTTTTTAAAAACACTGAAGTAAAGCAACCAATCCTTAATACAGCTGTTTACTAATCCAGAACCAACGCGTCCCCCCTAACTGGACTGCATCCCAAAAACTAGTGCTTTTCCAACCGTTTTCCAAACACTAATCACATAATGCTGCTTTTCTGAGAGATTTGATATTTGGGTACTTTAAACCGCTTCATTTACACCAAACCACTGTTGTCACCTCGAATGAACCCCTGTAGAACTTAACTGCACAAGTTTCACTGCACAAAGGGTTCTTTATAGAATTTAAAAGGTTCTACTTATATGTTCTTCAAAACAAAGAAAACCATGGTTCTTTTAAGAATTGTTCTCAGAATGGTTCTTCTTTGGAACCTTACAACCTGTTTTTGGATCTGCACTGGTTTAATCTCCAATCTTCTGTCCATTTCCTTAACCCCATCTTGAATCGCAACAGTTTTCCCCTTGCATGGGATTGTTCACCAACCTGTAGTCGCTGTTCTGCGGTGGGCGGCAATGGGGACCCAGACACCCAGTCGTCTCTTCCAGCAGGTCCAAACTTTATCCAGCTGCTGTCCAGCAATCGCCGCATGCTTCCGCTTACAGAAGAGCGCCAGCTGATGATGGATGAGAGCAGCAGCTGTCTAATGAGCACAGCGGGATTACAGCTGCATCTTGTGTCTATCTGAACGTGCGTGTGAGCGCCGGGGTTTGCGTGTATTAAGTACTGTCTCACATGCTCGCACATGCAGATCAGTGGAAATCAGGGCAGCGGGCAGCCAATGGCGTGAGGAGAAAAAAGACCCGAAAGGGGATTTGTGATGCGCACATCTGGCCTATATTTAATAAACAGCGGAGAGGAATAGAGGAGGAGCTGTCAATCAAATGAGTTGAAGAGCAGCGATGGTGGCAGAAATGGGTGGGGCTTTTTCTTTGCATTCAGAGCAGCACATGTGTTTAGATGGACATCTAGGAATGCTTCGGTTCAGACGTCTGTTGCTTTATGACATAACCTACTTTTTTGCTTTGAAGAATCTTAACCCTGTTAGTTTGACATGAAATTCTAGTCATATTTTCTTTTAATTGGACGGTTTACTGAGCCTTTAGAAAAAAGATTTTAAAAACAGTTTTATGTTTTGGGTCAGATTTTGAAAAATTAGCCTTTTCGGACTAATATGATATAAATAATGAGCTTACACTTTTTTTAATTTTATGCACAGAATTAGCTCAATTCAAATTTGATGCCTCTTACAGGTCTCAAGATAGTTGTTTATAATGTTATAGCATCTCCTCTTCTTTTCAAAACACTTTGAAGAAGTCTGGGCATCATGGTCATATCTTTGGGGTTGAGTTTGGTCCCATTTCTTGTTTGAAATAGGATTTTCATCTGCTGAAGAGTTAGTTCTACTGTAATAGCTGCAGTATGTGGTTGGAAATACACAACTGTCTGGAGGGGACCATTTGTTGCTCTAAAACCTTTATATACCTTTCAGCATTCATAGTGCCTTCTAGAACATGCAAGCTCCCCATAGCGAATGCATTTATGCACCCCCATAACATCAGAGATGCTGGCTTTTGAACTGAATGCTGATAAAACGCTTAAAGGCCTCCCTCCTCTTTAACCTGGAGGAAACGGTATCAGTGATTTCCAACAAGATTGTCAAATTTGGACCAACACTTTTCCACTTTGATACAGTCCAATTTACTGAGCCTTGGCCCACAGGACACGACGGCACTTCTGGAACATGTTCACATACGGCTTCATTTTTTGCGTGACAGAGTTTAGTTGGCATCTGCAGAAGGCACGGTGGATTGTGGTTTCTGGAAGTATTCCTGGGCCCATTTAGTAATGTCAATGACAGAATCATGCTGATGAGTGATGCAGTGTTATCCCAGGACCTGTAGACCACGGGCATCCAACAGAGGTCTTCAGCCTCCTCTCTTACACACAGAGAGATTTCTCCAGTTTCTCTGGATCTTTTGATGATGTCATGTACTGTAGATAATGAGATTTGCAAAGCCTTTGCGATATGACATTGAGGAATGTTGTGTTTAAAGTATTCCATCTTTTCATTCAGCTTTTCACTGGTTTGAGATTATCTGCCCATCCTTATTTCTGAGAGACTTTGAATCTTTTATAGCTAATCATGTTACAGACCCGATGCCAGCTGAATCTTTTCAAAATGTCTTGCTTTTTAAGCTCTATTTCTCCCCCTGTGCCAAATTTTTTGCGACCGGAAACAGACATCCAATTTCAAATGGGCTCATTTAGTGGATGAAAGTGTAAAATTTCTCAATTTAAACATTTATTATTTTGGATTGTGAATAAATGTAATTTAAAATGTCTTTTTTTTTCTTATAAAAAAATATCTGGAATTTGGGTTGCATTACTAATAATATAAAAGCTATTCTTGCATTTATTTCATTATAAAAATCATTAAAGATTACATGGCAAAAAAACACATGAACCACTTATAATAATATTTTACTTGCTAAAATTGTGTGCCACAGGTTATACAGCAAAAAATGTATCATGCTGATCATTTAGAAATATGTATTAGATGTGATATCGTAGGCTTAAAAAGCAGATGAAAATCAATAGAAACATGCAGAGTTTAAAGTCTGCATTAGTCTGGTTGGTTGGAGATGTGAAATGATTGCCAGGGCATTTGAGCTGAGCTACAGTCAATCAGCAATAAAACTCTGCACAAGCCAAAGCGGCATCACGGCAATAGTCTCATTAGGACCAAAGCTCATTACTGATATGCCGTGGATCACTGTCAGTACATTTGTTTTATTAATGTCTGAGGTCCAGCTCCAAAACAACTAAATAAGCACTCATTCTGATTTCTCAAAAATGATCACGTGAACACCAGTATTAGTTTTTGAAATTCGACTTAGTGTACTGTTTTATCTAATCATGTAGCTAATGAGAAATCCTGTAACATTGAAAAGCAAGAATGTGAAAATGTTTTTGTTATCCTGAGATGCGGTTTCTACCTGATCTTGACCTTGACTGCTTCATTTAAGCCATAGATAAGAAAGTCTTGTGGATTTGCATTAAAATAAGCGGGATAAAATTAATTTAATTTTTGCCTGAACTTTTCCTTTAAAACACCAAATATGCTCTGATGTTTTTGCACGAATGATAAAATGACAGGCGGCTGTTTAGACAGAACAATCCTAATATCTGGGTTTATAGTGGACGGCTGAGACTGAACATTTCAGGTTTAGCAGAGGCCATGTTTTTAATTAGAGATATGGAAATTTCTGTGTAATTCAGTTGAAATCTCTGACGCGCACACGTGAAGGTTTTCCAAAGAATCTCTCTGACCACTGGTAATGACAGTTTGCCGGACGTCCTGTGGATAAAGCAATCATCCAAAAAGAGGTTTATTGAATAGACACTTTAATCACATGACCAGACAAAACAACCCAGCGGGCTGCTGAGAGCACAATGTGAACCCCATGTTCATAGAAAACACTTCATGTGAAAAACATGACTATGATGAAAGAAATAAAAATAGAATACTAAATATATAATATAAAAACTTAATCTAAATATAATTAATATTAATAATATCAAATACTTAATATATATAGGTTTATTTATCAAGAATAATTCAGAAATATACACTAAACTAACTTTTAATGTAAAAACTAGTTTAAAAAACACAGTGTAATATATCATCTAAAAAATTATTTGTAAAATACATCATATATATACTACTAAATAACATAGCCTATATTTTAAAATAATTAATAAAATATAATTTATAAAAAAAACACTTGAAAAAGCTATTAATGAATTGAAAACATAAACAATGCATGAAATACATGAAGTTTAATAATCCTGAACTGCAGCACTTTTTTTCTTGAGTTATTCAGCTCGTGTGTTATGTGTCACCCAGCATGTTTAACGCTAATCCTAACCCGACACATTAGCCTTTCACACACGCTTAATCACACACACACACACACACGGCATGAGGCTTTGCCATGTCAGACACAAAATGGGGTCACCGCTCTCCTCCAGACCAGGCCAGACCAGCGCTGACCCAGAACAGAGTCTGAATCTGAGTGACGAGAAGAGCACCCTGATCTTCTCTGAAACTATATTCAGACAGGTTATGGCCCAATCTGCCAATCAAATGTTTCAGAGAATCCCCCGAGGACACCTCCGCCATTTCACGCCGTCAGTGCAGCGCTTTAATCTGAACAGTCAGCATTTCACAATGTGTTCTTCATTTCTTTTCTCAAACATCAAATTCAAAAAAAAAAGACAGAATCTGTTGAGCGGACTCCATGACGCCGTTATACCCTTGTCTCGTATTTTAAGCCGCAATATAAAGTCTTCATTTGTGCTTTCGCTCTCTCTCTCTCAGCCGTATTGCTATAAGTACTGCTTTCTGTTTACGCAACCACTTTTACTGAAGATTTACACACACTGTCCTTAATTCTACAATAATATCTTTGTCTCTCCATGCAAATGACCTCATTTATCAGCATCTGTTTCAAGTTGTTTTCCATTTTGCACCATTTTTTTCTGTTGCAATAAATGTATGTGGAAAATTACAGTACTGATAAGATATACTTGATGTTTATTGAAAGATATGAAATCATCAGATCTCCTTCCTAATTTCTTGTCATTTCTGTCTGTTACTGTAATTAAATTTTAGTAGCGCTTTATTTTCTCCCTTTAAATCAGGATAAACATTCACAACACATCTGTTAGACTGGACATCTGTCTCAACAACATTCGTGTGTGTGTGTGTGTGTGTATGTGTGTGTTTATCTCATTAGGGGAACAGTACAGTATGGGTATTTATGTGTAAACAGGAGCAAAGCTTGTTTTATCTATTTATTTCTGCTTACACCATGTATAAAAATCCTTATTTAAGAGTATAAAGCTGTAGTTGTTCACCCTTCAGCACATGTGCATCTGTGTTAGCTGTGTGCTGTGGGTTTGTAGACACAGAGGTCAGGTTATATGTGTGTTTATGTGTGTGTGATTTACTCTTAAGGGGTGTGAAGCCAAACCGCTGTAATTACACTCTCACGTGTCAGTCAGAGTGAACGTCTGAGCTGCATACAATACAGTCCACACCGACATGCCTCAACATTTCACTACGTGTGTGTGTGTGAACTTTACATTTTCCTTGAACAATTCTGACTCATTTGAGCAGTGCAGGGAAAGGTGAATAAGAAATGAGCTACTGGTTTCTAGATAAACAAATCAAGTAACATTTATTTGTATAGTGCTTTTCACAATACACATTGTGAAATAAGCGGCTTATTCATATTTACATAAAACGTATGATACAAGCCACCAATTAGTATTGCTACTGTATGTAACGCTCTGTATGTATCTGGATAAAGTTGGACATACTTATTTTTATATAAGGAGCTGGTCAATAATGTAGTTATGTTTTGCGACAGATTGCAGGTGAGATTTGCTGTATGTGTTGGATTTATTGTAGGATGTGTATTTGAAACTTTTCATAAGTTCACTCTTGCAAATGAACATTTTGAATCAGATTATAGTACGTTTTCTGGTTATAGTAAGTTTTGCATGAAGAAAGCTGGCAGACTGTGTTCATTGTTGTTTTCGTGAAGATTGTTTGATGGCCGTGGTGAGTTTCAGCTGGTGTGAAGCTGATCTGAGGACACACTTTTGGGATGCTGGTTGCCTAGTTGTGAAGGATCTGGGATGATAACGGGGAGTTTGTGTGCATTCATTACTCCCAACAGCAGCAGTCCTGGAAATGACAAACAAAGTTTATTCAGAACATTTCATACTCATTTTTATATGAGTGATCCAGCTACTGCGTGTGAGTGCATTTGTGGTGATGCTTGCATGAAGGGCATTAAGGGAGGGTGGAGACATTTGCAAGGGATTTGATGGTTTAGTGTTAGTGTTTGTGTGCCCTTGACCCATGTTTTGCTGGAGGTCAGACCTATCGCTGAGCTCTCAACATATTGCAGCTATTTGAAGATCTGCAGTGGCTTTTCTGTGTAAAAGGGTATTATAGACGTAAATGGGACGGAGTGTGTGTGTGCATAAATGTGTGTGTGTTATATTTATTAGAGAAAAGGAATTATTTATTTTGTGTGTTTAAATGTAAGCAAGTACAAATAAATAAAACCCTTGCTTATGTTTATTTTCTGTTTTTATTTAAAATATGTATTATGAAATGAGGACCATTTTAGCTGGGAAAAAAATGAAAAAATGTGATTGGAGTGGCCAGCTATCCGGTGCATTGTGACTGGCTGAATACCGCAAGCGTTACAAGCTCTTGGTGAATAGATAAGACCCCTAAAGTTGCAAAGACTAAAGTTTCAAAACCAAAGTGCCTCTGTGCACTATAGGGCCTATAAAGTAGAGGAATCCTACCTCTGCAAGGACAGTGTGGCGCTTCTGACTCACAACCTTTAAGTAAGCTACGTTTACTTCTTAAAAGGATCTGCTAATTACTATTCAAACAAGAGTTTTGATCAGTTAAGGTTATGCAAACTTGGTGTTATGTTTACGAGGCATGATGCGTAAAAAGACAGTATTAAGTCATGGTAATCAGTAATTAAGAATGCCCGGGGGAGGAGTTAAAGCTGATGTTTAATGAGTGCTTTATTTAGTTAAGTGTTTATGTTATATGGATGTATTTAGTTTCTTGATTTAATAGATATATTATACTCTTTGTTGAATTTATTTTGATTTATTTTCATAGTGTTAAATGTAAAGTGTTTTTGTTTTCCCTCTTAATTTGTAATGGGCCCATCTTTTCCTTTATAAGCTGTTGTGTTGTTCATTTAGGGGAGATCTTTCTTTCTTTGTCTTTGCTTGAATTGTTTTTGTTTTTGTTTATTTTTGTGTGTGTTTATTTTGTAGATGAAGTTATGTCCAAACGGGTTGTAAATAAAAGACCCATGTTTTGTAGAGCTTGTGTTCCTCGTTGCTGACTACTCGGCCCCTCACATTGCTGCTGCAGTCATCAAACCTATTCATTCAACCTTATCAATAAATAACAAGGACACATTAAGTAACAGTAAAGATTTCTGAAGGATCATGTGACATTGAACACTGGAGTAACCATAGACATATATATTAATGGGAGTAATGGCCGGGCTGCTAAAATCAAGCTGCAGAATAAATCATATTTTTTTACATTTTTAAGTTATTTTAAATAAGAATAATATTTCACAATTACAGTTGTTTATACTGCATTTGTTGGTCAAATAAATCTATCCAACATTTTAAAAATCCTGTTTTGTTATTGTTCATATAGCATTGAGAAATAATTTCACTGAATAAGCTTATTTGGACTGTTTCCTGGTTTCTTTTTTAAAGCAAAATATTTAATCAAACTCTGCATATGTTTAATAGTTTTATCAGTTGGATTTAGTATAAGTGCCAAGTATCTTTGCGCCAAATAAATACTGCAAATTAAACAACTTAAAAAATTCAATAATCACCTCCACATGCACACAGAATCACCTTCAAGTGATTTTCTGCCCAGTTTTATTCTGTTCCGGACAGATTATATAGGTGATGCAGAAAACTTCAGTCAGCCGCTTTAGAGTAATCTCACTCTGTACAACACTCATGGATGCCAGACCAGGTTAAACAAGGAGCCTTGGTCTTGCATTTAGTGCACAAGTTCTGACACATTGTGACGCGTAGATGAGGATGACATCACGTCCTGATCCTGCTACATCATTTCACATTAATCTTCAAAATTTTGCAAACGTATTTATTTGCAATAACATGCATATGTGCATACTATATCACTGTAGAATAATCTTCATGTAAGGTACTGTGTATCTGAATGCAATTTAACACAGTGATATAACATCAAACATTCATCTCGAGAGCTCGATTTTTTACAGGGGGATAGCAATTGTCCCCTTTTTTTTTGGTGTAAAAACCTAGCAACCCTGGTGATTTGCCTAAAGAGCGCAGCTCTGGATTGGATTGAAACTCGCTGTCTGTTTGCTTTGTTCCTAAAGCAAATTACAAACCATAAAACAAATACGATAGAGATGCATCTTAAACTTTGTACATGTTTATGTATACATAAATCTGCTTTTATTGTTTGAAGAACATTAATGACACTGGTATTAATTAGGCCGCTGTCCCTTTAAGATCAAATGAATGTAATATATTGACACATATCCTGTTTTCACCCATCTGCTTACATTCACTTAAACCGCTGCTTTTACATCAGATAGATAGAATGAGGAAGAAGGCCCAGAGGTGGCTAGGGGTGGTCGACCTAAACTTGGCCTAAAGTAGTCCTATAAATATATTGTATTCAGGTATGTTAAGGCACTAAAACAATCTAGTCCTTTAGTCAAACACATTTTTATATTGAAGTAATGAAGACAGGTTGCTGCTCCTTCCTGGCCACCAGTATACTGTAAAAAATCAAAAGTAGAGTTTGACATTTATAATAATCAACACTATTTCTTGAGCAGTAATTCATCATATATTATGCTGTCTTAAGGATCATGTCACACTGAAGACTGGAGTAACGATGTTGAAAATTCAGCTTTGATCACATTTCATTTTGAAAAGCATTCAAGAAAGTTATTTAAAATTGATATAACACTTGACAATACTACAGTTTTTACAGTATATCTTATAAAATAAATTCTGCCTTGGTGAGCAGAGGAGACTTAAAAGGAGGAGGCATTTAAAAAAAACACACACACTTTATTTGGCATCATATAATAATTAAATCAAATTATTCTATGTTTATTATATCACTTGTACTTCGCTGTGTTTTTTCTGCCATTATAGCTTTTTAAATGAAATGTCTTTCTGTGGTCAAAGCTGAATTTTCAGCATCATTGCTCCAGTCTAGTGTCACATGATTTTTCTTGGTCTTTTAGTTGCATTTCTGATTATGAGTGTTAAAAAGTGCTCACTTAAGCATTGATATCTAATCATAAGTAACACTACCATTTAAATGTGATTCTATACAAAATACAAATATTAAAACACGACTTATTAACATTATATTAATAGCATTTATGTTGTTATTGTTACAACTTAAAAGATTGCAGCTGACCTAGCTTAACTATTGCAATATTGCACAGTCCACTATTGCACAGTGTTTCCGTTTGGCAACACATACATTTGGTCGATTTACCAGAAAGCAAATTTCATAAAAACTTTTCCGAGTGGTGAATAAGTCATCATAGTGGAGGTGATGTTTCTTGTTTTTTGTGACGTTTTTATTTGCCTACAGCAACTAACGTTACTCACAAGAGACGTCAGTCTGTCAGAAATCACGCCACAGAAAAACATAAGCACGTCACCGTGACTAAGGTCTTCTCTTTCCAACAAAAAAATGAGAATGTTTGTCTTAAAGAAACGGTGGCAGGGAATGAACATAAAGAGTATGTTGCCATATGGCAACACCAAGCAGTAGAGGGTTAAGTAAAAACCTTACTTCTATTTTATCTTTATTTTTAGAAAAGATAATGAGGACTTACATTTTAGCTGGATGTTTTTATAAATTGTCTTAATGTTGTATTTGTTTCTTAAAACACACAGCGTGTTGCCTCACAAGACCGTAATGGGTGGACTGGAGTTGTGTGGATTACTTGTGGATTATAGTGGTGTTTTTACCAGCTCTCATTCTGACTGCAGGGCATCTATTGGTGACCAATGCTAGATTTCTCCAAATATGTTTTGATGAAGAAACAAACTCATCAAACTCGTCTCAGATGGCCTGATGATGAATACATTTTCAACAATTTCTCATTTCGGACAAACAGCTCTTTTAACAACACTTCTGAAAAATCTATTAAAAATCATGTGCCCTCACACAAGACGGCCTCTTTTGCTTGTAGTGACCCAGTGGTGCAGAAATACACACACGATGAGCTTGTACCTGTCACCTTGTTCAGCGATCACATTCACTCCACATCTGCAGCTGTAACACTTTAAGAGGCTTAACTCAGAGCTTTCTGTTTCTTTTGTGCTTGTGTTTATGTCTGTGTTTGTTTATCAGCACTTCAGAGTTTCATCTTAACACCTGACTGCTAACTCACTCATCTTAGTAGCTGATTTGATTTACCATTGTTGCACTTCTGTTGCTTGACCTTTTCAACTTCTCGTGTCTTTCCTGCAGGTCGCTTCAGTCTGCAGGTGATGTAAATATAAAGTGAAGTGAGTTTGATTTGCATACTCATTTTGTTGATTCATTAATGGATTAGTATTTTTTTTAAGTAAAGTATTATTGTTTTTTATCAGTTTTATATTGTTTCTAATCTTTGTTTCAACGGCTGTTTGTCTTCATGAATGGAATCTCAAGGTTTATGGGATGTTGTTGGGAATCAGTTCAGTTTTTGAGATTTGAAGCGTACACAACTAAGATTATACAATAGACTCTGCTCCTTATCATTATCAGTTGGTCTCTTGCTTCTGCTCTTCTCTGTGTTTACTCAAGTCAACTTCTGGGCTGACAGAAGACTGTTGATACAGGACCAGAAAAGACTTGCTGTAAACAGGTTTTGGGAATTATGCAATTTTTCTTACAGTTTTTTTAGACAAAGTTATTTTCTGACAGGATTTGGCATCAGGGGCTGGTTCTCAGTTATTTGGCATGGAGGCATAATCCAAGTTTGATTAGTTTTTTAGAGAAATTAATACTATTATGCAACAAGGACACATTCAATTGTTTAAAGGTGACAGTAAAGACATTTATAATGTTATAAAAGATCACAGAACACTGGAGTAATGGCGGCTGAAACAACTCCTAAATAAATGAGCCAGTTTTTTTTTTTAATTCAGATAAAAAACTGTTGATTTTAAAGGAGCCGTATGTAAGAAATGGTCAAAACTGGTACTGCAATCACTTTCAAAATACTGCTGAGCGGTGTCTCCCCCTCCCCCTCCCCGTTGACTAGAGGTT
>JAUCMU010000001.1:23050780-23064616 GCA_032275025.1 Enteromius treurensis
TTTTCTTAATGCCTGTTGAACATAACAGAGACATTTTATGATTGTTACAATAAATTTCTTACATACGGCTCCTTTAAGTATTTTTGGTCAAATAAATGCATTAGTGCGCTCCTTTTTCAAAAACATTCAAAAAATCATATTTGGTTATTGTTCATGTGGCATTTAGAATTAATTTTATTGAATGAGCAACCTTGCTGTGCACTATAATGTTTTAATAACATTAAACAATATTTAAAATAGATGCATCTGTTCAATGTAATGCCAACACACTAACTGAAACCCTCTTTGGTGCAAATAATTACTGATAAATAAACAGCGACAGACAGATGTTATTGTAGAATTATCTTTAAGTACAGTATATCTGACATGTAATACAATGATATAACATTAGATGGCACTATAATATTTGAAACCGAGCTGAAATATGATCTCACGGACAATGAATGAACGCAAAACCTGCTTTTTAAATTAAAGGACAGTGAATAAACCCGCGGTCTAAACGATACTGATTCATCACTGTTAGTTTCACTGTAACAGTTTCAGAAGAGTTTAAGTCAAACCCCAACAAATGAAAAGTTCAGTGTATGTGTGTGTGTGTGAGTGAGAGAGAGAGAGAGAGAGAGAGAGAGTTACCTGTAGTTACCCGTAAATAAATACCTTTGTGGTGCCTGAGGGTGTGCGCGAGACGCGCGTCATTTCCCTGAAGTCGAGCGCGCTTAGTCCTGAAACTGCCTCGCCGTTGTACAGTAACGTAAGCTCTTGACGAAAATGGCGTTCACTACTCTTGGATGACACTAATTTCGACAGGATTAACACTTTCCACTCGGAGTAGTAATATGTGAAGACTGGATTGAAACTCGCTGGCAATAATGTGGATACAGATCTATATCGGTGTCACCGTCTTCATCCTGATCCAGAAATCTGCCTTAGAGGGTAAGATTGTTTTATTTTATTTATGTATTCGTTTATTTGTAGTATAGTAGTAAAATAATATAAATGTAATACATTTTAAAAATATTTATTGTGTATTACTATTATTATTATATTGTTATTATCATCTTCAAAACGAATTATATATTTATTTATTGCTATTATTCATTTAGAAACTTTAATTATCGGAGGAAATATTTTATATCACTATTTATTTAATAAATGCTGATGAATTAATAAATTAATTGTTGAAGTTAATGTTGGGTCCAACATGGATAAGGCTGGCACATGTGAAGAAAGATGGCACGGCGTCAAAAGTCTATTGGTTTTCATATAAGGAGGGCTAATTCAACACACACCGATAGATCTGATCTTTTCAGAGTCTTAGGGCAGCCCAACGCCAAGGTGATGGGTTCAGTTCAGTGCAAAAACGTACAGAAATATGTTCATACAGTGTTTGTTGTGTTGGATAAAAGTGTTTAGCAAATGTAACACTTTTAACACAGTGGCTATCTTTCATTTAGAGTTGTGTCACCAGGTTGTTTTCCATGATAAGAGCAAAGGTTTAGGTGATCCAAAGGCCTGGTGCAATTATCAGTTTTTATTGCACTGAAATTTTTTTTTTTTAGATTATTCAAAGCTCAACGAGAGGGACGCATACCTAGCCCTTTACGGTCAGTCCCACGAGGCACATTTAAACATTTCACACATTTCTCTCATTCATAGTTTAAAGCTTGTTTCACTAAAGAGGTCTGTGAAAGCCCGGACCAAAAATACAATCATGACAGTCAAGTACTGCACTATACATATTAACTAAACCCATAAAGCAAGTCAAAGTTTGAGTATATGATAGCTGATGTATGAAACAGTCTGATTAGATTGAATAATGATGCAATAAGAAGTTGTAAAATGACTCCACTGAGATAAACAGTAAATGATTTAACAACACAAAGAGATCTGATTTCAGACAGAATTCATTTTTTATCAAATTTTAGTCCCATTAAAAAAGGCTGCAAGCCATGCAACAGCTCGGTCCTGTGAGTCAAGCATTTTTTCGTCTGAATGTTGTATCATGATTCATCTCATTACAACATGCCCGTGCGGTGGGAAGCTGGGAGGGTTGGAGTTCTCAGAAGGTCTTAAGGAAGTAGGTGTCTGGTTTGCAATTTCTTTTACGAAATGAAGATTAAGATTGGCTGAGATTGCAGTGATTGACAGTAAGTTCAGTGCAGTTCCTAAAAACATGAGGCCAGCAATGAAAGAAAGGGGCAGGTTTGTGTGTGTAATTGTCCTCTTGTCACTTGTCTTCTCAGTAATGGGCTAAACTAGGAAAACGAGTCTGAGAGCTTCAGCAGACACGCACGCACACACCCACACACAGACACAAAACACTGTAAAAGTAACCCAAGTGACTAATGGCTTATGAAGCTAATTAAATCTCATCACTCATGAAAACGTATGTTTTTCTTTTGATGACCAAGACTGCATTTATGAGATCCGAAATACAGTAAAAACAGTTCTACTGTGAAGCATTAAAACAATTTAAATGAGCTATTTTGTATGTGAAAACATTTCTGTGATGCAAAGCTGAATTTTCAGCATCAGACGTCCATTTTTTGAGCCACCCAATAAAAAAAGGTCATGCTAAGTTTTTTGAGAATTATGTGATCAAATGAAGCGTTACTAGTTACAAACAAATACATTTGCAGTTCTGAGAAATAAAATTGTTTGATGAACACTTGCAATTGTACATACTGGAGGCTTGCAATAAAAAATGCACCACAAATGGGAAGCTGATAACACGCCGACAGACAAGACGGTTTCTTAAAGGAGTCATACAAAGCAAGCCAATTTTCCTCAAGCTAATATGATTCTTTAGGGTCTCAAAGGAACGTTAATACAGTTTGTTTTAAAATTTCTCAAAGGTAGTGTAAAAAAACACTAATTTTCCCCTGTCATAAACAGCTCTTTAGAGCTCCCTCTGTTCTGTGTACTTCCCCTTTAAATCTTCACTAGCTCTGCTGACTCCGCCCCTTTTTTCCGAGGCACTCTCGGAGGATCTTTTTTTAGCCGTATCCATAATGAAACTTGCTAATTAGCACATTATTAGGAAAGGCGATTTGCAAAGATTCATTGAAAGACATTATACTCACTGCTTCTGTAGGTGAGGCTGGATCATGAATGATTTGCGTGAACATAAACGCATTTCAATTGATTAAGGGTGCATTTCCCTTCAGAACCAAACGTAACGTTAATCCTCTGCATCTTCAGTCACTCAGATGTCGGGGGTTAATCACTACTGCTATGTTCATTAATAAATTAATACAACAACAAAACACCCCAATCTCTTAGGAGTCTTGCTTGCCAATCAAATATTGTGGGAGTGGCCTCTGTCTGTGTGACGCCACATTGACATGCATTTGAGAATGGCTTGATTTCAGAAGGGGCAACTTATTTTTATTAAATTAAAAGAAGACTATTTGTGGATCTTTATCATTGTAAGGGTGGTTGTGTACTCACACTCCCAACACACATTTCAGTCCAAACAGCTTGAAAAAGTGCATGCGGCACTGAATGAATGACTCCTTTAAAGAAACAAAGTTTCAGTGCTTTCAAGAGTTACAAGAGCTTGTGGTTCTTGCAACAGATCACTGCATTGCCTCAGTTCCAGCAGCACGCATGAACTGATCATCTCTTACTCTTTACTACTCAGAGCATGAAATAAACATCAATGGACATCAGAAGGTGTCGTTTCACCAACGAAAATATGTCAATACGCACCATTTTTAAAGTTAAAGTCCACCAACATTAATCTGCTCTCCTGTCTGATTTGTTTGTTGGGCAAAAGGGCAGATAAAGATGTATGATTGGTCAGATCACCTGTCAATCAACTCCCTGTGAAGGATCAATTACGATTGGTCAACCACACATAATTTCGATAGAGTAGATTTTCACGTGTTGTCATTTTGGAATGGAAGGTCACATGATCATCCAGACATCAAGTTGGTGATGAAATGTTATTAGAAACTTATTAGAAATGTCTTACTAGTACATCACTTATCATCATCAGTGTTAAAAACCGTTGTGCTTCCTAATTGTTTTTGTGATGTTTTTTTTTCCAGATTTGTTCTCATAAAATAACTTATCTAAAAAAAGAAGAAAGAGATGCTAAATGCTCTTCAGTAAACAGTCATTAAGAGCAGTTAAATAGGTTTTGATTGTTAACTTTATAGCGGTTTAAAACACATCTTAATATAAAAGCAGTTCAAAGTCCAAAACACTATAGATACAAAGTTGATGTCAGACAGAAACTGGCACTGGCCGATGGCAATAGCAGGGTGCGTGACATGTTAAATGGCATCTGGTAACAAAGGGCAAGTGTGAGCGTGTGTGTGTGCGTGGGTGTAAAGCCAGCGGCAAGGGAAGGGAAGACGGTTTTGATAGGTGTTGTGTTTACGCCGAGAAGAGAGAGCGCTGGAGAGGATCACAAGGGGACATGGACCCTGTAAAGACTTGCTTTGTTCCACTACTGTATGTCAACAAACTGCATTGATGCCGTGGTCTGGCCAGTCTGAACCAAAAGTTTCTTATTAAAAATAAGAATATGAGACGATAAGAGAAGAAATTGAAGCCTATTTTAAGACCATAGAGGTTTTCAGTTATTAAGACATTATTTTAAGAGTACATTTCCCTCTAGTTCTATTTCACTCATTTCTTTGATGAAAAATCACTTGACTGTAGTAGTACAGTAATTAAAATGTCCTTCTCTGCAGAATGTTAAAAAACATCATTTTTATATCAAAAATTTAAGCAATACCCAGAAGGACACATTGAATTGATCAAAAGTGACAGTAAAGACTTATTTATTTTAAAATATTTGAAATAAACACTGTTTTATTCATCTAAGACTCCTAAAAATGACGCAGCACAAATGTTTTTAATATTATTACAATTAAAAAGAATGTTGTGCAGCAAATCGGCATATTACAGTGATTTCTGAAGGAGCGTGTGACACCGAAGACTGAAGGAATAAAGGAATAAATTGCATATTACAGCACATTCACACAGAAAACACAGCTTTTACTGTACTTATAAATGCAGCATTGGTGAGCAGAACATTGTATATTCAGTAATTTAACTAAAATAAATCCACAATGTTAAATTTTTACCATGTTGTATTTAATATACCACTTATTAATTATTGTACTTTTCTGAAAGCTGAATAAATAAGCTTCTCAGTGATGTATGATGTGGATGGATAGGGCAGTAGTTGACCGAGATACAACTATTTGAAAATCTGGAATCTGAGGATAGAGAAAAATCTAAATGCTGAGAAAATCACCTTTAAAGTTCTCACATGTAGATCTAATCAATGCATATTACTAATCAAAAATTAAGTTTTAATATGTTTATCGACTAGATATCTTCATGGAACATGATCTTTACTTACTATCCTAAGGATTTTTGGCCAAAAAAAAAAAAAAATCAACAATTTTGACCCATACAATGTATTTTTGGCTTTTGCTACAAATATACCCCCCCAGCGACTTAAGACTAGTTTTGTGGTCCAGGGTCACATATCACTTTTCTGGCATTTATATAAGCAAACAAGAACATACTATTGACAATGCAATGTGCTGAACTATACTTTAAGTATATTCCTACTATAATATTACAATGCAAAAAAAAAAGAAAAAATGAATGGTTTTAAAAACATTTCATTATATTACAAAGTATATTTCATTATTAAAGCTAAGGGATTTGTTATAGCGCTTGCATATCATTGCCTCTGTTGTTCTCATTTGGATAAAAGCGTCTAAATGGAAAGAGATTTTTTATTATTTAAGGTCTTTTTTATTAGTACTCTGAATGGGAATTATTTTGGTTAGCATAATAATAAATGTGATTTATGGAGATCATGTGATGCAAACAGAATGAGACGAACTCATTGAATGTGATTCTGTCTCTCGTTCAGCCGTGAGTCTCCCGTCTCCTGCTAACGTGTCTATTCAGTGTGACAGCTATGGAGTTGAAATTCGGTGGGAGTATCCCGATCTCCATCAAGACATTTACTTCCAAGTGAAGTTGAAAAGCGAAAGAGGGGAAAGGTAAATCATCTGAACTTTATTTTACCTTGATTAATTAATCTTTTAAAATACCAGTTAAATCATAATCTTGTTTAGTTTGAAAGTGTTTTCTGCATGAGCTTATACTGTTATGGTTTATTTCTGTTCCAGGATCTCTAATCTTACACAACATCTGCGTTTAAACATATCTAGTATGCTGCACGATGTAGCGTTCAACCGCTTCTATGTGAATGTGACGGCCGTGCGAGGAGGACAGAAGTCAAATTCAACCAGATCAGATTTCTTCGGCTATAATACAAATCTTTTGATTAAAACTGAGTGTACGTTTAGCTTGTATTTTTATTAGAAGTGTTATTTATCACAGCAAATACCAGCAGTATAATCTAACCCTACTGTCGTCTGTTCAGGTTATTTGGATTTTCCTGAGGTTAAACTTTCTCCCAAAGATGGCAAACTTCTCGTCCATTTCAGCAACCCTCTTGAGCTGTACAGAAACTCACGGGTTCTGCCCAAATTTCAGAATGATCTGAAATACCGTATCCAAACAGAAGAGGTAACCTTCACTTTCCTGTCTGCTTGCAGCAATAGTTCAACCGAAAACAAAAACTCACTTAAAGAATATTATAATCATTTATGGCTTTATTAAAGACCAAAATGCAATATAAAATTCATCAGGACATATTTCTGATTATTAGTGTTGAGTTGTGCTGTTTTTGGGGAAACTATGATTTTCTCTGACTTTAATTTATTGAACGAAAATCTTATTGACCCCAAATCTTTGAGCAGTGTATATCTCAAGTAAAAAGTGCATTTTAATTTCACCTCTACAGGAGATGTATGAAGAAATCTGTAAACCGATGCACAACACATCATGCGAGACATCCGTGGAGTTTTCTGAGCACAGAGGAGTCTACTGCATCAATCTGACAGGAACGATCGAACAGATTTCTTTCAATCCCAGAAGCAGCTGCTTCTCAGGAGACATAAGAAGCTGTAAGTCCAGTTTTCGCAAAACAATCTTCCGTTTAATTAATACATTAATTTTATTATAATAGAGAATTTGTAAATACATCCCAACCTTTGGCTTCTAACGTATTAGGGGAAAAATATACAAATACAAGTGACACAAAACATATGGGCTCAGTGGTACCATAAAGGGATATTAAATGATAAATCCAACAAAACTTACACGCACAGCTGAGGATGATATGCTTGACTGATGTTTTTGGTTCTTCCAGATGTTCCGGTCACTGTGTACGTTTATGCCGTGCTGGGGGTGGGTTTAACGCTGCTGTTTATAACTCTCATCATTATACTGTTAGTCAAGAGGAACAACTCAGAGATGAAGAAGAAAGTTCATGATATGTTCCGGACTTACTTTGTAAGTTGCTTTTTGGCCTGTTCTTGATATTTATGTGCACCTTTTTTAGTAAAACATAGAAACTGAATGCAACATTATGCATCTGCATTATCAATGCTGCAAGACCAATTAAAATGATCATATAGATTTATGAAATGAACAGCATTTTTAAATAAAGGCCCGGCCTGGCTACCATACTGTTTTAAATTATTATATTAATTATGAACACTGGTTTGTAGTGCAGTTAGGTTTACTAGACTCACCCATTGGCTTACTTTCTGCTTTAAAGATAAAGTTGACTACCATCTATTGAATACTCAAGTCATCTAAACTAAAAAAAAAACATTGAAATATCAGATGAAAATCAAAAACTTAGGTTGAACTAAAAATACCCTTGGAAGTATTTTTAGCATTTTACTTGGAAAACTAAATGTTGAAGTATTAAAATTATACTGCATTAAAAAAACTTTAAATCTAAATAACAAATATTAGATAAAAAAAACCTAAAATTAGGTTAAACTAAAAATGATGTCTTGGAAGCTCACTGAAACAAAAATTAAAAATAAAATTCAAGTACTATAATTACTAAAAATAAAATGAAACTAAATAACTTAAATGAAAATCTTAAACTGTGAAAAACAAAGTAAGAATCAGAAATGTTGAGCAAAATCAATTTTATGTACTGAAATTATTAAACTGAAATGAAACACTACATAGAAATGTATATACAATATAAAAATGCAAATAAAAAAAAATAAAAATAAAATTAATTAAAACAAACAAAAAAAGAGGACATTACAGAATAAATAAAAAATTAATTAGAATTTGTTTATTACTTAAAGGGGCAGTTCACCCAAAAATGAAAATTCTGTCATTAATTACTCACTCGTTCATCTTCAGAACACAAATTAATATATATTTGATGATATAAGAAAGCCATCTGTCCCCCTCCACATGATCCCAGATCCAGAAACTGCTAAAAAAAAAAGTCCATGTGACATCTTCAACTTCAGTTCTGCGACGATAGGAGAATACCTTTTTTTTTGCGCCAAGAAAACAAAACTAACATCATATACCATTCTCCTCCTGTGACTAAACAAGGCTGATTACATCAGATACGCTAAAGCTTGCGTACACAGGGTGCACTGAGCACGGTGGAGGACTAAAGTCACGGGAGAAGAGTAAAGGATGTTATTTTTGTTTCATTTGCACAAAAAAAGTATTCTCGTAGCATCACAAAAGTGAGGTTGACCCACTGATGTCACATGGACTGTTTCTAGACCTGGGATTATTTCAGTTGTGTTGCTGTCTATGGAGGGACAGATGTCTCTCTGATCATCAAAAATACCTTAATTTGTGTCCCGAAGATGAACGAAGGTCTTATAGGTTTGGAATGAGACAATGGCAAGTAATTAATGACAGAATTTTCATTTTTGGGTGAACTAACCCTTTAAGCCATAATATATTAAAGCTAAATAAAAGGAATGAATGTGCACTAGTGGTCAGTCTAATGTTGTTTGGTCTTCAAAGTTCTTTTGTAACGAAATTCACACTTTTTTTTGGTCAACCATGCATTTAATTTGTCAGAAATGTCTTTGCTGTTTTTAATGTGTTACCCAGCAGCATTCCTGCACGGGGACGGGTTACTGTAAACTGTCTCTTTCTGGTTTGGTAGGACTTCGATAAAAATCCACCACACCAGACAGAACCACTGGATCTCAAGCAGGAAGATGTGCAGAAAGATGTGCAGATCGAGCCGTATGAGGAG
Source organism: Enteromius treurensis (assembly GCA_032275025.1). Lineage (NCBI taxonomy): Eukaryota > Metazoa > Chordata > Actinopteri > Cypriniformes > Cyprinidae > Enteromius > Enteromius treurensis. Next base: position 23,059,926 of record JAUCMU010000001.1, read on the forward strand.
CCTGAAGAGATAACCACGCTGATACCATCCACCGATGACGACAGTTCTGGAAGCGGCACATCAGGGGATAAAAGCTACGGGCCTAATGACCTTGTTGAAGATGAGCAGAGTGGCCAGTCCGATTTTTACGACTGTCCACATGCTCCCAGACAAAGACAGGAGATGAGTCCCGGAGACACAGTAGATGGTTATGGACCGAAACAGCTTTTAGACATCTAGAGGTGAAGGAAAGTACCATAAAGGCAGCAAAGTCCCCAGCACCTGTCGCCACGCCGTGTTTTGGGAAGATGACATGGGACGGGACTGTTCGTACAAATACAAGCCCTCACATGACACGAATGGAATTCCCCTGGGTTTTCCGGTTTGTGGCACAATGGAAAAAGTGTTTGGCATTCGTCCTCATCACGCCTCTCCTTTTATTTGAACCGAAACTCTTCATGCACTAGTTCAGGGAATTGTTTTACTCTTCTTATTCTGAGCATTATATGTTCTTTACTACATCTATTTTGCAACACAATGTCGTTTTATCTCAGTCTTACCTTGTGCCCTTTGAACAAAGTTTTACAACATCTTTTTTACAAGCACCGCTCAGGTCATGCGACTTTATTTATTCAGCAAGGATGCATTAATCAAGAGTATGTTACTAAAATTAATGCCGTTCTTTTGCACCTTCTGCGTCCATTTAAAGCTACAGTATCCTGATTTCTGTAAAAATGTGAAGCATTGCATCGACAATAATCGGAGATGTTTCTTGAGTAGCAAATCTGCATATTAGGGTGATTTCAGAAGGATCATAACTGGAGTAATGATGCTGAAAGTTCAGAAATAAATTACATTTTATACTACCATCAAATAGCAAAGAGTTATTTTTTAATTGTAATAACATTTGGCAATATCACTGTTTCTTTATTTCTGATCAAATAAATGCAGCCTTGGTAAAGTAAAACCTTTGAACAGTAGTGTTTAAGTTTCTGTAATTTGGTTGTTTTTGTATGATGCCAGAGCTTTTCTAAAACACTTGCAATTACAAAAAAATAAAAATAAAAAAAGGTGTGAACATTACTTCACCAAGTCAAACTCATACTCGATGCAAATCTAACACGGCGTGAACACAGAGCGTGGTCATGTAGCAGATCTTCAACATGCTCACTCCACCATGAAAACGGGAACTTTTGAGGTCAAAGTCATTTACTGTTCAATTCTATGAACGGTATGTATGCACAATGCATAACAATGATGGGAGAGGACAAGAGATTACCATTATGATGAACTGACAAGCCACTTTAAAAAGCCATCCTATCTAGCTACAGCTAGCTGATCATTTGCATTGAAAAAAAACCCCAAAAGTCATTATTTTTTGTTCCTTATTGTGTTTTTATTAAAACTGGATTGGGGGAAATTAGTACTTCTATTTTTATTTTTAATATATAACTGATTGAAAGCCTTTGAATATGATGTTTAATTACATCCTGTACAAAATAAACCCTGCTGAGTCATTAAGGAATTATCTCCTGCTGACGGTTCAAACAATCAAACTTTCTGAACATTCCATTTGTTTAGGGCGTCTCCATGCCGACGCTATTCAAAAGCACCTTTCAGAACGGCATACTCTCTGTATGAGTCAAACAAACGTGGAAGTTCTGGTAAGGAAAATGATGCCATCATGTACTGCCACAGTGTAACCTGTGAGCCGACGTGTCTTCAGTGAGGTCCTGTAGTCTCCGTTGGTGCTGGAAACACTGCAGTGATGTCGAGTCTCTGGAGTGCCTCTGCCGTCCTAGGAGAGCTTCAGGCCCTGAACGTTCGCTCTTAAATTAACCATCTGCTTCTCCTGCATCTGCTTCTCCTGTTTGAACGCCAGTTTGTTTGCTTTCTTCTCCGACCTCCTCTCCTAAAACAACATAAAGGTGCTTTTTAAGTAGTTATACTGCCGGGCATAGGGCAGTATCCCGATAATAGCACAGATATATACAAGTGTCTATGGATATAAGCCTATGCTTGCCTGTTGCATGACATGAAGGAATATTTAGGTTTTTTATTATTATTTTTTTTACAACAACAACAACTGCAGAGAAATCTGAATCAGGAAATCAGTCATTTGCATGCAAGCTATCTGGAAGCCATGGCTTGCTTCTATAATCGCAGTAAAACCACTTTGAATGGTAAATTTTACGTTTATTACAGAAATGCTAAAATGAATGAAATTTGATTGGTTTGGTCGACTGGCTTGGTTTGGCCCCCGTCCAAGCTTAAACGCCAAGCTACGCCTATGCTGCCAAGTGCTTAACGCAGAGCCGACTTCCTCTTCCAATGTGAGATGTTTCTTCTAACTTATAAAATAAGCACAAAGTCCCGAGTCTGACAAGTTTTAGTGCCAGCTCACTTCTCCTCAACTAGCTTATAATGTCTGACAGGCCATAACGCAGAGATAACGGGTAGACAATCACAACATAATTGGTGTTAGATTAATGGTTAAAGGGTTAGTTCGCCCAAAAATTTATTTTCTTTTATTAATTATTCAAGTTGTTTCAAACCCTTAAGACATTTGTTCATCTTCAGAACACAAATTAAAGTATTTTGGATGATATCAGAGAGCCATCTGACACTCCATAAACAGCAATACATCTAAAATGACCCCAGATCTAGAAACGTTTCGCGACGCTAAGAGAACAGCAATTTACTCAACCATTCTTGTGCTTTGACTCCAGGGTGAGTAATCAATGATTAAGTATTTTTCATTTTGGGATGAACATTATTTCCAGCATGACACATCAAAGGAGACAAAGAAAACACTGCAATCTGTAGGCGTCGCTGACGTACGCACCTTCCTCTCTGTCTTGATGGCCTGTTTCCTCGCTCTCCTCTCCTCTGCGCTCTCCTCCCGTGAGCGGGGCTGTGTGGAGGCTCGGGGCAGGTCTGAGTCATTGATCCTCTCCATCCTCTCCACCTGTTTGACCGTTAGGCCTCGTTTTGGCAGAACGTCCAGAGGGATCCCTGACTTACTGGACACTCGGATCTGCTTGGGCTGCATACACATATTGACACTCATGCATCTGCCAGACACTTGCATTGCATTGAAGATAGAGATGATATCAGTTCATGCAGGATTCAAACCCATGACCTTGTCGCTGAAAGCACCGTACTGTACTGTTTGCATTCAGTGCCACGTCTCTTGGTGTTTGGGCGTTTTTAATAATACTCATCTAACCTCCTCCGTCCCCGTTAACAAACATGTTCTCCTCTGACGTGGATTATGTTTTGGTCTCGACATTGCGTGCAAACTAATATAAAGTATACAAAACAGGTCTGTGTGCTTTATTAGTCACATTTATTGTATTAGCTTGATGAATCAGCGCATTAAAAAACCTATAAGCGTTACTCATATTTAAAATTAATATTATTAATACAAGCTCAATTCACTACAAACGGTCTATTTGTTTACTAATTGGTTTCATAGCCTTACTGTTATGAATGAAGCATGTCTGCTTGTGTCTCTGTGCTACAGGGGAAAACCATACACTGTAATACAGAGACACAAACCATGTCTGAAATTTGGTTCACATGCAAACTGAATGCGGAATTTGAATTGGAAATGTAACTCAAAGTGAATCTGATCAGTGCCTTTCCTGCTTTATCTGTCTAACGAAATGAGTGAAGAGTTTATTAAAGGGGTCATATGATATGATATGCGATTTCAAGTTGCTACAAGCCCCCACTTTTCTACATCACAGTGTGGCTTTATTTTTATGACACCCTCACAAGGCCCAATCAGAGCTCACCTCGCTCCTCAGTATGATAAGCTTTGTAAAATACGAAACAAGCAGGTTTCTTCACCTTTGGGGGGTCCTGGATCAGCTTGGGCCAGTTGTAGAGGTTGGAGTATGTACCTGGGAGAGAAAGATTAAAATGATCATAAAAATAGTCAGGATATCCATATTTTGATAACTGAATACCTGATCAAAAAACTATTATTACAATTTAAAATAACGGACTCAAAATAAATGACTCCAGTCCTCAGTGTCACATGACCAATCAAACTCACTGATGATGGTCTCACAGTCCCAGCGCTCTGTGGGCGGCTCAATCACCTCTTCCTCATCGTCTTCCTCATCGTCTTCCTCTTTCACAGAGGGCAGCTCTGCAGGACCCAGCTGATCTGGTTTCTGACATCTACACACACATAAACAAAGTGATGAGCTCTTCTGCTGTGATTCCTCTCACACACACACACACACAGATCCGTGACAGGCGCACACACTCACTCTTTCTCTTTCTGTATGAAGTAGTCTTTGATGATCTCCTCCAGTCGCTTGCTGTCGGGTTCGATGTAGCCCTCCAGCTCTGCGTTATCTAGCGCGCCGATCTCGTCATCATCAAACTGCTCGTAAAACTAGTCAACAAACAGACAATTACTGAGAGCTGGTGCCTCTTCTGCTCACCAAGGCTACATTTAGTTGATAAAAAGTAAAAACAGTGTTATCATGCTATGTTTGATTTGAAATGAACATCTGCCAAATGTTGCGAGTTTGGTGGGTTACTTAAAATAAATGTTGTTCACTCGTTTGTGATTTATCATGATTATCAATTATGATTTAGCACAAATAATGCACTTTGGAGTCATATGATATACAGTCTAATTAAGTTGGCTAGAGAAAGCCAACTTACTGATCTACTACTTACACTTATTATAT
>JAUCMU010000001.1:23066141-23093547 GCA_032275025.1 Enteromius treurensis
GGGGCATCGAGAGTACGAGCCGGGTTCCGAACCCCGCCCTCGCTAGGGCTCAGGCCACTAGGGTTCGGGGCCTGCCGGTCTCCCGGCTCGCTTCCCGGACAGCTCGCCAAATTTGCTTTTACTTACCATTCTAATATTCCCTCGCATTAATGAGAAAGCGCGAACTCGTGAAACTGAATCCTCTTTAGTAATAGCAACAAAATTGCATTGCATAATAGCATTGTAAAGATGTGGGCTTTCAAACATTATCACAGTGTACAGTATATGGCTACAAACTGGAATCTAAAAACCTGTCATGCAAGGAGCACTGTGTGCACGTCTGCTGATAAAGCGTTAGTAATCCAGCGTGACCATTAATTGAAATGTTTTATGAAAGGTTTTGCCCTGTTGCCTTCATCCTCACTCAATTATAGTATGCCAGAGAGGTTCTGCTTCACTTCAGCATTTATATTTACAATTAGCATCTGTGCTGACCCAAACAGCCAAACATTACATTACATCAAGCAGTTCCATATATATATATATATATATATTAGTGGTGGGCGGTTAACCGTGCTGCATTAACGCGAGACTTTTATCGCGTTATAAAAAAATATCGCCATTAATCTATTCACAAAGTTGGGTTGGGAGCTGGATCACGCGCTCTGTATGCCTGCATTAATATAGTCATTTGGATTGATTACAATTAGTATAATCACAAATACCATGGTGAATAGGGGTGGGAGAAAAATCGATGCAACTCTATTTCATAATCTATGTTTTTTCCCGCGTTTGGCACATGTGCGCGCTTGAGACGCACCGGGTTTCATTGCCCAAAATTTGCGCTGAGACTCATGCACGTTGCTTGACTGTGTGTGCTTCCATCCGTCACATTTTACTTTAGATATATTTTTCATATACCGTTTGGAAAGCATTGGTATTAGATGGAAGCCTGACAGTCTTTGTCACGCGCGCGTTGTATTTTGTCCTGATCGCAGCTGTGGTTTAATGCACTTGCATTTCAAATGCTTTTAGACGAAACTGATGTGCACACCGTCAGTTATGTTTTCAGAGCAGATCAACACATCTGATGTATCGAAAGAGATCTGTGCATTAGTCTGAATGAAGCCTGTTAAAGCTGCCACTGTCTTGATCTCATCAAGCGGCAATAAAGCAGAGGAAAAATCCAACTTTTAAAGTCAAAACTATTTCTGTAAACTTTCGTATACTCAAAGAGCACTTTTTAAAATAGTTAATAGTTTTAAAAGAGTATAAAAAAGCAAGTTTTTCACAAAATAAATGTGATTTAAAATGTAGCCATGTGCAGTAATATTGAAGGAAAATGTGATATTCTCCTGGTTTCACAGACAAAATGTTTGAACTGCTTCAACTGAAAATATCTTGCTCTGACATATCTTAAAATTTTGTAACATTAATAACTTAATTTAACTTAGGCCTAGTACTAGCTTAATTAAGCTCTGTAGCATATTTTGAATTTTTTTGAGGATTTGGCATATCTGAATATGCCAAACTAAATGGATAAAAATGGTCTTATTTTACAGAAAACACTCTACATTTTAACACAGTGGTGGAATATTGCATATATTTTATTTTATTTATTCACAATTGTATGATAAGTAAGGATAAAAAGTCATATTTTGATTAATGTTTTAATTAAGTTTTTATTTGATAGTCTGTAATTTAGGACCTGTTTGGTGTATGTCCCTGAACGTTTCTTTTGAATCCTCTATGTGGCAGTAAACAGGGAAAAAAATATTTTTTTTGATATCACCTTCTAAAAAAAGTTATTGAGATTTATCTGAAAGGAGTCACTGGTGTCTCTAAGTCTCTGTATAGGCAGCCGCTGGAAAACCATAAAGACGACCCGCCCCCTAACCTTTGCAAAGGGAGATCTTGGGCTCTGATTCGTCTACAATCATGATCGACATGTCTATCAATTGCTAGAAAGCTCTGCTTACTTGAGGTAGGATGCAATACTTGACGACGTCATCAGAAATCGCGACTAATAGAGACGATCCAACAAAAGTGTTCATCTGCATCGCGTGTTTTGATCTGGACATCGGTGACATATTACAGTCTCATTTGGCCATGCAAGCTCACAGACATGTGAAAATACTCTCGTTTTGAAGAAAACAACCTAAGGAACGAGCTGATATAGCGTTTGTGGCTAGTAGTTCCACGCCGAGTAAGTGATCCGAACAGGAATATGACTCATGTGTTTGCTTGTTCAAAAGAATCGATTCAGTTTTCGTAAATCTTTTGATAATAATGTTACTGTAAAGTGTTGGATCGGTAAAATAAACTACACAGATATTCGTGAGAGTGAGTGCTTTCATTTGATATATGACTTGTCTATTTTTGGTGAGTTTATTTGATATAAATATTAAATTTAATATCGCTCATACAATTTTTTCAATTTTAGACCTTATTATGTTCTTCTATGTAATATAAATGCAAAAGTGATGGGGTTTTTCTGAAAGCTGAGGTTCTAAGCTTTCAAACAATACCATATATATGTATGTTTGTGATGCACAACTTATAGATTTTTTAAAAATGATTACGATTATGCAATATTGTACCCGCCGGCGGGTACGCAGAGCGTAAGTGGTTAAGTCATATGTCAGCTTTACCCCATGCCGTCACCCATGACGTCATTGGCTTTGATGATGAAGTCATCTTCCAGCATGTTCTCTGGGTCGTCAAAATCAAAGTCCTCGTCCAGGGCAGCGACAATGTCAGGATCCATATCCAACCGTGGCCCTGGAAAGCAAGACGCGAAACATTTGCATTTGGCTCTTTGTTTGACTGCAGGCATTTTGCATTTTGTCTTTTTTTATGGAAATATATTTATTTTTGTGAATCATTGACTATTGTTTGGTTGTGCCACTTACATTAATATATTTCAAAATGTAATTGATTGCTGTGATCAAAGCTGAACTGTGGGTGTCATTACTCCAGTCTTCAGTGTCACATGATCCTTCAGAAATCACTCTAATATGCTGCTTTTATCATCAGTGATGAAGACAGCTGTGTTGCTTCATATATTTAGACAAAATTTTCATTTTTATCATAGAACGTTTGAAACTTTATATGCCTTTATGGAGACTTTAAATTGACTTATGGCATCAAATTTTAGTTATTCAACATGAGCCGTCCCTGTCCGAGGCCGCCTTTTTCTTCATGAAGCAACCAAAGCTGCCAATGTGGTATGATATTAAAGTAAGTGTTTGCGCTGCAGGTTTGTGAAAGCAGCCACATGACCAGGGCTGATCTTATCTCACCTGAAACAGGAGCTGCTTTGTTTAATAAACCCACTTCCTCTTCAAACTCAGACGCGAATACAGACGAGGGCAGTTTGATGGAGGCCACCTGCGTGTATGACAAGCATTAACAGAAAACATCAGCATGTCAGCAAAACACAAACTCATCAGCTGCAGGAGACACAACCGGACCGTAACGGGGTTTGTTGTCACCCTCATCACTCTAGCTGCACACATATTTTGAGTGAAAATAACCACAAGACTATCTAACAACACATTTAACGTTCTTTTGCTTCATGGAAAATGGACCAAAATATTGATGAAATCAGGGACATGTACACATTTGTGTTGCCTATTATCACCTACTTTCAAATTAGCAAGTAACAAAACCTAAATGAACACATGTGATGTAAACTTTAAGCTGATGGCTTGGCTATTAATAGGAACTTCCTCAATTACAGGTTTTCGTGGGAAATGTGTCAACGCCAAAGAACTAAGCCCTCCGCCCTGAGTTTTTGTCTGGCCTTATCAGTGCTTCCCACAGGATTTTTGTCCTTAATTGTCACTAAATGACGGGAAACAATAGAAGTTGTGTGTCAGAACAAGCAGTATGAAGGTTTAGTATTTTGTTTTAAAACTGATTGATCATAAGCCTTGTTGATCTGTGCTTATGTACCTCTGTGTTTTATTTATTTTTTGGGATAATTTTAGCAATGTTTGGTGCACAAGATGCATAAACTCGGGCCTAGATCAATACATTGAGTGATTTTAAGAAAAGGAGTTGATAAAAAGATTGATAATGTATATTATGCCATTTTTGACCAGCCATTAACAGAAGTGTAGCAAGTGTGGGTTGAGCAGAGGAGTTGCTGGCGAATGGCCTTACAGGGAGGTCGGCATCTTCTTCCTCCATGTCCTCTTCATCTTGTGCAGGTTTTGTTTGTGCGTCTCTGCGGGAGCGAGGAGCAGAGACCAGCTCTGCGGGCTGGGGCGCCTCTCTCAGGTGCTGCAGGTAATCGTAGTCGTCATCGAAAAACACTCCAAACTTGCGCTGCTCCTCCCTCCTTTTCTCCACCTCCACCTGCAGGAACAGATGCCAAGTTCAACGACGCGGTCAGGGGTGTGATATTTGAGCGTAAACCTGTTTGGTGTGTTTGTTTTACCTTGGCAGCGGGCAGAAGGACATGTTGAGGTGCGGTCTCGTCTGCAGCGAGCGGATCTTTCTGACTTCTGTGCACCAGGTGGAAAGACACAGAGTTCTTCTTGCTGATGAAGGATTTCTTCTTTCTGTGAGGCTAGATAGAGACAGATCACAACTGTAATGCGGCATGTACTCTGACCGCAGAACCATTTTAAGTCACTTTTGGGTTTATTTTATTTAATCTTTGTGTGTTTGGGCCAAATGTTTTACAATAAACACAGTCAATATTCTTATAAGACTGCATACTGTCTTGTTAAAACGTAACGCAAACATATTTATAATCTAAACTAAAGCATAAACCTTAACTGAAGCAAAGCTATTTTAGACAGACACTGTACTTGTAGTTGTTTAATAATCAAAAGTGTAAAGTAACATGTGATTTACACATTTACTGGATCCAATAGCCTGACATTTAACTAACGTTATATAAACAACACTTAAGTTAACGTTACTTACCATTCTTACAAATTAATGTATTATCCGAACGTTTGTATTCCAGGTATGAAGTGACCTTAACAATATCAATGTTATGAAAAGTGAACAAAGAAGAATCAAATAATAGAAATTCTTCTGTCAGCTCGCAACACATGGACAGCGGCGGCCATTTTTGGACTACACCATCCCGACTGACTAAAGGAGGCGAGATAGTTCTGAACTAAAAATCTATTTTAAAGAACAAGTTATTATTTACATATAGTGCTATTTATGTACATATGATTAAATGTACATACTGAAACGATCGGATAAATGACAGCGCTGCCAGGCGCGGCTGTTGTAGTTGGTGAAGCACCCCTGAATCAATTTTGGTTCAGTCTAAACGAGGGACGTGACGTACTGATGACGACGCTACCCTCCAAATTCTACATTTCTGGCAAGTAATAACATTATTATTATAAATTTTAACTTTTATATAAAATTATAACTTTTATATTCGCACACATTACATTAGCTTTTCTCTCTACAAGTATTAATAGTATTTTTTCCTCCTTTTAAATATTCTTATTGTTTCTGTTGCATTGCCGGTTGTTTTTTTAATTATTCAATATTTTATGTGTCATTAGAATTTGTTCAAAAGTCTTCGTTTGTTGTTGTTGTTGTTGTTTTTTTTCTTGCTTTTATCTATATAATAGGCCTATAAAAAATACAGATACGCACATTACATAGGGCCTACATATAACATTGATTCATCTTAAGAAAAAACAGCAGGCACACGTAGTTTTACATTATAAATCTTCTTTTCTTCATTTGTTAGTTTTAATTTAAAACTGTCCCTCTTCATATTCTATATACACTGCTATTTTAAATTTTTGTTAATTTATTTATTTGCTTGCTTGATCTGTTGTAAATGCTTTAATTCGTTAACATGTAACACACAGCCCATTTAGTTTCCTGGTGATGAATGACTGATAAAAGGCTTGGACCTTGTTCAATATTAAACAAAGATATTTTATTAAACATATTTCAGTTGGACGCTCTATCACAGCTTCTCAATAACAATAGCCACAGTAATTGATTGTCTTTTTTATTCATTCATAGCCCTGATTTTGTTCATTTGTGCATGCACCTTTCGAGATGAAACTTGGTGGTTTAGCAGCTCTGTGAATAATACATCTTGCAATACGTTATTTCAAATTCTTGCAACATCCATAAAAGGTGAATATGCCTCAAATCACAGAAACATTAAGAGTAAAGGTGTTATCAAGAACACAACACTGGAGGCGTTTTTTTCCACAAAATAATAATAGAAAGACTTTCAGGTAAATATGTAGTCAGTAGCAATGGAAGAGACCCCAAAAACAAACAAAAAACATGTGTAAAAACTGTTCGGCACAACAGAGAAAATCAAAATTTGGGCAGCTGACTCCATCCATCACATTCTTCCTGCTAGATTTTGTTGATTCCTCATATGTTCATGGACAGCATCAGAAACTGTGAAGAAATTAAGATTTGTTTATAACTTTGACCTCATCACATGTTAGAATTATTGTATAGCTAATAGTAGCACTACTTACTAAAACACGTGCATTCATTTTAATTTTGAACGCAATAATAATGTTGAGACTAAGAACTAGTTTCAATTCACATTTGCTCATTTAAAAGAGGCAAAATAAAAATGTTAAATAATGATGTTTTACCTGCATCATGTTCAGACTGATCGCTCCTGTCTTTTGCTTATCTAAGGCCAGGAAAACTCCTGTAACAAAAGTCAAAATCTAGATTTAAATGGCAGCTTTTCCGCATGTTTTGGAACATGCTATATAAAAAAAATAAATGCAGTCCAACTCAGAAGAAGAGATGAGTCTTTTAGTTAATGCATGGTCATAACGTACTGAACATGTTCTCCAGACGCACGATGCATGTCAGGTAGTCATCAAAATCAATCTCAAAATTTTCATCTGCAAACCGCAGGCCCACCAACTGCAAGAGCTTATTGTTCAAAGTCATGCCTGAATAAAGAAAATGCAAACAAGGTCAGAAAAAACAGTGATTTGTAAATGATTGTGCTGTATTGATTCGTTATGTTTACCTGCAGCATTAAGAGCAGTGCGCAGCTCGTAGGAGGACATGCGTCCGGAGCGATCCGTATCGTAAGACAGGAACAGCATCTACTCAAGCACACGACACACCTTTACAGTTTCGTTCTGAGAAATATGGTGATGTTCTGGAAGATGAAGATAACGAGTAAATGTGTGATTCTGTGACTTACGATCCATTTCTTCAGCTTATCCCAGAAGACTTTAAACTCCTCGAATTCCAGCATTCCGGTGTTATCCACCTGCGCTCGGTTCAGGAAAACTCAGCAACAGCGGCTCGACATAATGTTCACACATCACAGATGTAAAACTCACACCATAGGGTTTTTATGTTTGATTTCATAATGAAACCAGAGGCAGCAGTGGGTTAGTTTAGATTTATCACACACGAATGACTGAGAGGATACATCCATCAGGTTTATGATGCTGTGGCAGGTATTGAGGGTCAAACCATCAAACTTCACCTCTTTCCCTGCAGAGAGACAGTTACATGTTGAATTTCTGTGGCATTACTGGTGTTGGATTAAAAATGTTTGAAAACAGACTCACTTCTGCTCAGAACATTGTTCAGCACATGCTGTAGTTCTCTGGCACTGATGGCTTTATCCTACAGAGACATAGGGAGTGGTGTAAAACATGCTGCAATGTACAATTACACCAGATGAGGGCGCGCTCGGCTTGTTTTTGGGATTCAAAAACCTTTCCCAGCCTAACTCCTTTGTTAATGTTTCAATAATGTAGTAATACATTCTATGTTCATGGCTCTCTAATGCCGGTCACATGATGTGCATGTTATTTTTTTATTGCTTTAATTTTCAAAAATTAGATTGACCATCTAACCTAACATTTACTTAAAGTGCCCCCTTAAGATTTAAGCAAACATTTCCACCATTTAATAACACAACTGCATGATTGCACATTTAAGCTTTTTTATGGGTTTCCATTTGTGCCAAAAATAAGTTGACTGCTTTATACTATACATTTTCTACAGTTATTGTCTACTTGTTCAGGTAAATCAGCAAATGTTAACGTGTATGTTGTCTTTTGATGTCATCTTATTCTGACAGAACAAAATGACAGTAATAACCTGTCTGTCTCATGCTCTCACTCATCGGCAACCCTGCTTGCAATAAGTCTCAGCTTCCAAATTTTGTAAGTTTTAATACTAAATTATTTACATTTAAATTATTAATTATGTGGCATAAATTGTAAAACGTTGGCCCTTCAAAACAGAACTGATCTCACGGTGTCGCCACGCAGTCTCATGATTGATAAAATTCTTCAAACAAACCAGCGTTAACAATACATTTAAATGGTTAGGACAGGCATTTGCAGCAATCTTATTAATTAACGTTACAGTATATTATGCATAGATATTGCATAGGCATTTAAGCTATAGTATCATTTTATTATGAAGAGTTGTATTAAACCTCAGGTATGGCTTATAATGTGACCATACATCTTAACTACTTCTCGGTTAAACAAGCGTTCTTTATTTTAGTTTATAAAATGTTAAATATACATTTAATATTTTGAGTGATCTTCTAATACTAATTATTATTTGTGCAATACTTATGGTCCAATAATGACTTAAAATATTTTTTTAGTACTTCTATAACTTATATTACAAATTGCAATTAGTGTAATATGTAAGATTAAAATAGAGAAAATGGTTTTCAATTTCAATGCAAAGAGGCAAATTAGAGTCTTTTTATGGTCAGCAAAAAAAATATTTTATTTAGTAGATGATTTACCTACTAGGTACCTGTATGGCTCTTTCCTATATATATATATATATATATATATATATATATATATATGTAGAATATTGCAGGTCACACCTGGTTACTTAATTTGAGGTTTTTCATTTAAATAAATATTTAGATATGATTAAACACTAGATTTTTACATTTAAAATTATACTTATAAATACAAGCAAATACTGAATGCTAAAACAGGCAAAGACAAATGTATAGTATAAAGCAGTCAAATCATTTTTGGCACAAATGGAACCCCATATTTTTGTATCATGATTGTTTTGATTTCAAAGTTAATTGTTCATTTTATTTCATTAATTATTATTTTGTCATCAACCTCCTGCAGTTCTTACCGATCCGGCGATCTGTTCAAACAGTCTCCTCAGACCCTTCTCCTCATCTGTCTCCTCCTCAGGTGGGTTTGGCTTCGGTGGCTTCGCAAAGCAAACAGAAACACACACACACACACACTTTTAGCATACAACATCAGTGTATGTCGACCTATTTATGTCCAGTCTTTCCCAGCTCACAGTGCAACAATAAATGAACCGACTTACCTCTGGAAGATCTGCTTTAATGGTGTTTCCCATCTCACTGCAAACACAAAATACATCGCATTGGATATAAGTATTCATTTGAGTGCACTTAGAGGAGCTACCTCACTGATCACCAGCTAAAAATGTTAGTTTCTGTTTTTTGAGTTTTATTTTATGCAATATGTTTCCCAACATGCACTGAGGCAATAACATGTATCCATAAATGAATGGTTTACTGCAGGTATACACATAAATGATCATATATTTAAAAGACTGCCATTGAAATGCATACACACATGCACAAACTAAGATTATTTGTGACTTTCGCGCTTTTACATACAAACTTATATGACTTATAGTGTAATATTCTGCTTTGAGTAGTGTACTTTTGTATTTTTTGGAATTGCATCAACATGTTCGCAATCAAAAAAAGCTGCATGGAGAGTCAAAATTTATTTTGTGATCATAGAAAAATAATAGCATATGAGTTTTGAACTTCATGCTTGGCTGACATTTGCTTTAAAATCGACTGATAACGCTGAAGTGTATTTGCATGGACATACATGGCTCCAGCTTTGTTCTCGGAGAAGATCCGGATGAGGAAATCAGCCTCGTGGTGCGGCTGGAAGGTGGTGGGCACCAGAAGGTAGTTCCCCGGCGGCAGTCTGAAGCGCTCAGATACCTCCCTCATGTTGATATAAGTACGGCTCCGTGCTTTAGAGCCATTGTAGCGGAAAAAGTCCTTCCCCTGGTGGTCTTGCTCATCAGGAGCCTAAAGGTAATGGTAAGTGAGCAGGTCAGATTCCAGTGGAGCAAGAGGCACTACATGAAACTCTTCCAACACAGTTTTGCATCTCCCTCACCTCGTAAATGGCAAAGCCAATGGTCTCCATGTCAAGCCCCTCTTTCCTGAGCCGACGGCGGTTCTTCTGCATCAGGGCCACGATGACACTGCACAGCTTGTCCCCATCATCTGGATCCTTCAGATTAAGCTTAAACTGCGGGTTTGTCCAGAACGTGTCTGAGAAATGACAAGAGGAACACAGAGATAGTAAGAATTCTGGGACTCTTGTAAAAACGATAGCATGGATTAGCAATGTTATGATGAAATCAATGAGGGGTTTGCCACATGATGAGACCAACCGATGAAGTTCCTGCAGCCACCAGCAGTCGAGCCCCTGATCCAGTTGCCCTCAAACTGATTCACTACCCACTTCTTGCTGACGTCGTCTGACAGACAATCTGCCGTCAGGTTACAGATCTCGATTTTATCATAGTTGGCTTTGAAATCCCCGAACTCCATCCTGAGACACAAGTCATGTTAGTTCACACCACACATCTGAATGAGCTTGCTTGTTTCACATGATTCTCGTGTGGAAGTGAATCGGTTTCATGGAAGCTACGAACCAGAACTCTCCATCATCAAGGGAGTTTTGCAGCAGTCGTTTCTTCTCTGAACTGTCAATGACGTTCCATTCCCTGGAGCTGAAAGAAAGACAGTATAATTAATTAAACTAGTTAAAAAAGTTTGTCGCGACAAACTTTACGTTGGCTTGAGAAAGCCGAGGCTGAGAGTTTGAAAAAGTTTGAAAATTTTCAGTTTAACCTTTTTAGTCTAGAAAGTCAGATAATACAGATACTAGCATACTAACATGTTGCTAGTATGATTAGCAAGTTATCAACATTTTTCTGGCATGATTAGCATGTTGCTAGCATTATTAGCAAGTTCCTAGCATGTTTCTAGCATGATTAGCAAGTTACTATTATGTTGCTAGCATGTTTCTAGCATGATTAGCAAGTTACTAGCATGTTTCTACCATGTTTCTAGCATGTTGCTAGCATTATTAGCAAGTTACTAGCATTTTGCTAGCACAATTAGAAAGTTGCTAGCATGTTTCTAGCATGATTAGCATCTTACTAACATGTTGCCAGCATGATTAGCATGTTACTACCATGTTGCTAGCATGTTTTCAGCATGATTAGCAAGTTACTAGCATGTTGCTAGCATGACTAGCAATTTGCTAGCATGTAGCTGGCATGATTAGCAATTTGCTAGCATGTTGCTAGCATGATTAGCAATTTGCTAGCATGCTGTTAGCATTATTAGCATGTTGCTAGCATGTTTCTGGCATGATTAGCATGTTGCTAACATGTTGTTAGCATGATTTGCATGTGACTAGCTTGCTTGTAGCATGATTAGCATGTTGCTAGCATGACTGCAGGTGTTTAGATTTGAATTTTGACAGTTGGCAGAGTCTTGGCTCATCTGAACACTCAGTGAATGGGAGTCTATAGGATTTTTTCCTTTTTTATTCGCAATTTTTACGAAAATCGTAAGTCGGATCCGTTAGAAAATATATAGCAACTCGAGTCAGACCAGTCCGAAGATCTGGACTGAGTTTGGAGTCTGTAGAGTTAAAGCTCTAGGAGGAGTACCGTTTAGAAATTTTAGTCTCGGAATAATAATAATAAGTTTAAGTAGTACATCAGTAAGTTGGCTTTCTCTAATAATATAAATTTCACAGACGAAATGCAGCAGCAAACCCTGTCCTGCTCTCTTGCGTTTGGGGGGCAGATGCTCAATGTTTGGGAATGCAATGCAATAATACCTGTTGAGGCAAAATCCATCCACAAATTGAAATTTGGTGAATGTGTTTCCATCATAGTTTATGAGCCTGATTTCTTAAAACGTGAGATTATTATATCGTGCAATATCACAGAATCACATAAAAAGAATTGGTTGGAAACCTACAGGTCAAAATTTTACATAGATCTTGCAGAATCTACTCTCTTTTCAGACTGAGTACAACCGGGGGACTCATAATATGCCACTATTAAAGAAGGTTCAGACACTCACTGATGCTCCAGAAGAAAAAAAACATGCATTAAGTTCCTGGAGGTGGACTATACGAAGACATCTTGTGTGTTGAATATGTTATTAAGATCAGTATTAAATAAAAAAGAACATGCATTTTGTATAACTGCTCTTATTTTGGTAAAGTAATTAACATTTAGCAGATTCTGCGTATGTAAGTTTATTTTTAATAAATGGACTTCATTTAGGTGTCACCATTAGTGGAAGCTTACTTGTCGCTCCAGGGTCCGTTCCACTCCACCTGACCCCAGGGGTTACGAACACGTATCAGCTGGACCTTTGCTCCTCTGTAGTTGACCTGTGAAGGCAAGATGTAAGAGATAATAAAGACAAAATAATAATAAATCTATGTAACAAAAAAAAAATTTAAATTGATGAACTTGCTGTGATTACCTCCTCCACTCCAGTGATGGAGTAAGCGTGGCCTTTAACCAGACCAGTAGTGGTTTGTGCTTCGGATTCAGCAGAACTTGTGATCTGATGATACCAAAACACAAACATCTGGAATTTAGGAACGGCAGAATTTGATATTGATCTCACTTTGAATCCACCAAAGCTTACATCTATGGAGCATCCGAGCATCGATCCTCTCTCCACAGCTTTCCTGAGGATGAGGAAGAGGTTTGCGGGGGCGTTCTTCGTCTCGTACATCTCGCCCACGCCGCCAGTGAAGTCCTCCATCGCCTCCATGGTGCTTCCTCCTTTCAGGGATTCATAGCTGCCATTCAACCTGAGAGAGAGGCACAGGAGATGACTGACTCATACAAACAGGTCTGACATCTCGAAACTAGATATGACAAGACGTCAAGGCGTATCTTGTTTTGTAAACTCGAGTGCATACTTGGCATAAGCCTTCTCCAGAAGTGCACTCCAGAACTCCGTATTGTCAGCGGAGTGGAGAAACACCAGGTTGTTCCTCACACACGGGAGACGGTCGTCCACCACAACATCCATCCATTTATTATGCTGCCAGAACTGCACAATAAGGTGGGTTTGGTTAGTGTTTGAGGTCATTGGCAAACTGAGAGAGTTCAAAGAGTGGGACTCACCTGGAAATGGAAGATTCCAGCATAGCCGCGCTCAAAAAAGTCCTGGTCATGTGGCACGACCTTCTTTAGCGTTTCCTCGTGAAGGGTCAGGGAGGCAATCGCTGCCAACAACCAGCAGTCTCCTACAGGCCAACATGCATAGAGATCATGATCAGTGTCAATACATCAGTGTTAAAAGTAATGCATACAACGACTAATGCAAGTTTTGTAACCAGATTACTTTTCCAAGTAACTACTGTAGTAAAGGAATGCATTACTTTTACATTTTCAACAGAATCTCTGGACACTCTTATAAACAAGCAAAGCAAGGTACTTTGTTTCTCCATTCAGTTGGCAAAAATACAACTTTTAGGTAGGCAAGCCCAGCCCATGTGACAAAAAGTAAGGCAAAAGTAGCTAATGCAATGCACTGCATTACTTTGCACAAAGGTAACTAAGTAAAGCAATTAGTTAATGTTTCATAGAGTAATGCTATACTGCATCAACCTTCCCCAGCATTGATCCTTTATTTTATTCTTTGGTCACTGGATGCGTTTTGCTCAGATTAGGGTTTGATTTTGTCATAAAACACTTTAGTGACCTGAAACGACAGGAACACATACCCAGCTGCCCCTGACAGATGTCTGTCCTGGTGGCTCCTCCTGTGATAAACTGTGGATCTTTGCAGAGTTCCTGAAGTCGGACAAATCGGTGAAAAACATCAGTCAGTCAAATTAAATCAAAGCATTTATCATCCATCATCATACAAATTTCAATCGATCAAAAAACGTCCACCTGTGCTATCCATCCATTCGTACATTTCAAGATATGTTCTGAATGCAATAGGACAGGAGACCTGGATATGATTGGTTATTCATGCAACACTGAATTTGAACATTTTTTCCCAGAAGATACTAGACATCACATGACCCGCGGTTACTGCAGATCTAATGAAGTGTTTGATTAGAGAACGCCTGTGATGCCTGCGCGAGGTGTGTTCGCATTTTAACGCAAGCCCACGCGCTTCACGCGCCGCATATCTAAGGTCGCTCTGCAGGAACGCCCTGGAATGAAATGCAGTTGAAGTTTCATTCAGAGGTCCTTGAAGTTTTACGAGCACGACGGAGGGGTGTGGAGCATCTTAGGTCATTTTCACAATCACTCGCAACTTGTTCTTTAACTCAACCCAGTACAGTCCATTTCCTACTAGAATGAAACCTACATCCAGTCATTCAGTCACTCCGTGCTAAATAAACAATGCGTTCCATGCATTCCAGAACGCTGCATGGCATCCGTCTCCAGTGGCTTCACTACTACATTAATGTCCTTTATATCAAATATGACCTCAGTTGTTATGTCACTCATTGACACTCAGGGAATAAAGTTCACATGGCAGCATCGTACCCAATGAAGCTATATCAATTTAGGCTTACGATGCTTTAGGGAACCCTGGTTGATTCAAGGCATAAATTATTCTGCAAACTTGCACGACGGGTTTTTAAAGTGCCACAATCGCATTCTAAAACATGCAAATTGAACCACAAATTTAGAAGTCGTGTGCCATAAAGGTCAAAAACGACGTTAATGTTTTGGAACGTGCGTAAACCATTGGTAATTAATTACTAACCTTAAAAACACTTCCAATTATTAATCTGTAACACTTTAGAAGAGGTAACCATTTATTGGTAACATTTACTCACTACGACTACGACTTTTCCCTCAATGAATTCCTAATTTGCTGCTTATTAATAGTTAGTAAGCTTAGGATTAGGGATTTAGAATAAAGTCATGTAAAACTACTGTTATAAAACGGTTAGTTGCATTTCTGGATTCTGATTGGTCAGCTGCTGTGGTTTATTCACGACATAGCACGGCTATGACCGCTTCACCCAACGGCTCAGTGTATCACTAAGCAACACCCTTAACAACATAAACAATCAATGATACAGCATAAAGCTGTTCCTTATTTCGGTAAAAATTAAATGTTTTTATTTATTTATGAATAAATAAATATGGGTGTCCCCTGCTGGCGTTATGTTGTATCTTTAATTTTAAGACCACGCCCTGTCCCGTCTGATAAACATTTATCATGCAGACGCGCGCGTCTTTTTGAAAGAGCAGTTTCCGACATGAGGGAGTATTACTCCATCTGTAAGTTTTCTGTTTCAGGTATGGTTTTGTATGCCCATGTGTCCATCAGTTTACACTGTAATAATGTTTGCAATAGGTTATTTTAAAACTAAAGGACGGAAAACAGATGTTTTCTTATGCTGAGAGATAAGCAGATGTATGTGTGCGAGTAAATATCATATTGTGTTAAAATATAAATGTGTAGCGAACCATAAGCTATTCTCCGTTCTCATTTTATAAAAGCAATAAGGTACTCGAGGCAGTGCTGTATTGTAAATAAATCACAGCTGAAGAGGTTGCAGCCCTTAGCAACCCCTAACAACGCCCTTCAGCTGTGATTTATACACGATTGCTTATCTAATAAATGGTTAATATTTAAGTAAAATGCATGAAAATAAGCAACTAGTTAAGAGATCCTTAAATTAAGTGTTGCCCATTCATCTTCATGCATGCATATATGAACAGGAGGAGCAACAGAGAACTAAATACTTCAGTTCTAGACATCTGCCCACTTCATGAGTTATTGTTTACATTAGACCACACCAAATTCACCCACAATTCCCTCGGCTATATCATATAAACATTTAGGGTTATCTGCTGCACTGAGATCTTGCTTTATTAAATCCAGGTGATTGGAGTCTTGTTTGTTTGGGTGATCCAAGTGCTGGTTGATATTTCAGTAAAATTGGTGTCAGATTACCTAAATCACCCTACTCTACTTACTGTACGCACCTTATCCAGGTGTCAAAAATGTCATCTTGCAGCATCATGCGTACTGCTGGTCACTTACCCCCGGCCTCTTCCATTCAAAGTTAACTGGGGCCCTCTGGCTGAAGAAGAGCGAGTCATCCCTGGCTGGGAAATCTGGATCCTCAAACAGCTTCCCCTTCTGCAAACACTCCAGGCGGAGCTGCTCAAACGTCTTCCCGTCCGCCTGTGTGCTCTCCACTAGGGTCGCCTGGCCCGAGCCACTGGGAATAGTCACGCTGTAGGGCATCTTCAAACCAAGCTCCAAAACCTCAGACAGGACACTGGCGACTCTCGTCTGGAGCAGTGAGCTGGTGTCGGAGTGTGTGTGAGATGAATCCAGCCACTGCGGCCGACGGACAGGCTCGTCAGGTTGGCGTCACGCCCATCAGGAGCAGAACTGGTTTGGGTGAAAGCTGCCACGCCTGTGTGTGAGGAGGTGGATCGGATCCTGCTTGAGAACTTTACTACGGTATTACTGTACGGTATTGTGCCACAAATGAGATCCAGACAGCCATGAAATGTTGCAAAAATATATTTACAAGCATCAGAACGGTGCAAAAACATTTGGTTTGAAGGAACCAAACAAATACAAAAGTCTTTTTTTCCTCTTCACTGTAAAAGACAAACATGATTGCGTGGCTGACAACTATAGGAACAGAAAAAGGAAACTTTAAACAGACAAACTTAACTTGCTTCATACAAAACTAAGTGCAGGGTTCTAAGATTCAAGGAAACGCATCACTTCTACAAGAGACAAACTGTGGCATCTAAATGAATCATGTTTTTTTCTTGAGCTTTCCTGGGGAAGATTGTTTATAATTGCAGTAATACTAAATTCAATCCCTAGCGTTTGGGGGAATAAAAACCAAGATGATGACAGCTTTTTTTTACTTTGCCTAAAGTAGGATGAATCCAGTTTATCTGGCTTCCAGGAGAACAGCGCTGGATGTGCTTATAAACACAGGCCATCAACAAACAACAGAAACTAGCCGAACTGAAGAGTACAGACATAGAACATTTTTTCAGACAAATGTGTCTAATATTTACATTTTCATGAAAACAGCAGGCTACACCTCTAATGAGGCATTAACACACATCATAACCAAACCATGAACACTCTCACTTTACAAAACACAACGGGTGAATCTCACCAAAACCAGTCAAGAACGCATCCCGACCAGATTTCACAAACAAACTAGAAAGATGAAAACGACTAATTCTCCTGAATTAACCCTCACTGTTTTATTAGATTTTGGGGGTGAAATATGATCCAGGCCTGTTTCTGTAAGGCATACTGTCCCCATGGCAAAAAAACAACAAAAAAAACAGTGCTAAATGGCTTCATCATACTTGAATTAAGATCAACTGGAACACATTTTGTCATTGAGAGTACAGGGGAGGGGGTGAAAATGAGCCATTCTCCTGAATTAACCCTAACGACTCCATCAGATTTTGGTGTGAAACATGAGCCAGGCGTGTTTTGTTGAGACGGACCCCCACATACTCTCACTGCTCCTGTTTCTCCAGCGCAGTGCCGGTCACCAGCAGCAGGTTACAGGCCATGAACTGCACGTTGAGGATGTTGCTGGTGCTGCCTGTGTACTGTCCGATCAGCTCGCTGCTGGAGCCGTCACTGGGAGCGCCGCCGTGGGCGCTGCGTATGTCCCACACCCGCACAGAGTTGTCCATGGAGGCGGAGGCCACCAGACTGCTGTCCTGACTGAAGGAGAGGCTGGTGATGCTGTCGCTGTGACCCCGCAGGTCCTTGAACAGGCTGCCGGACGCCAAGTCCCACAGCTTCAGTCTCTGGTCCTCTCCGGCCGAGGCCAGGTACTTGCCATTGGGCGAGAAGGCGAGCGACAGCACGGGCCCGCGGTGGCCCGTGAACAGCCTCACGGACGCCCCCTGCTGCGTGCTCCACAGCCGCACGGTTTTATCGGTGGAGCCCGTGGCCACGTAGTTTGAGTTGGGGTGGAACTTGACGCAGTCGACGTCGGAGAGGTGCCCGGCGTATAGACGCAGCGGGTAAGTGCGGGCGAAGTTCCAGAGGCGCGCGGTGCGGTCGTGGGACGCCGTGGAGAAGTAGAGCCCACAGGGACTGACGTCCACGTCCCAGACGGGGTGGGCGTGGCCACGGTACAGGACGGTGTTAGTGAAGCTGCTCAGGTCCCAGAGGCGCACGGTGGAGTCCTCCGAACAGGACAGCAGGCCCGAGCCGTCGGTCAGGAACGCTGTGCGGTACACAGGGCCGCTGTGAGCCCGCAGGGTCTTTATCTCACTGCCCGAGGCGTCCTCATCATCTGCCTGATGACAAACAAAGACACTCAAATGAACTTATATTTACGGTAGAAAAATGACAAACTATCTTCATGGAACATGATCTTTACTTAATATCCTAACGATTTTTGGCTGCAAAAGAAAAATTGCTTATATCGACCCATACAATGTATTAGTGGCTATTGCTACAAATATATTTGTATGTGTTACTTATGACTGGCTTTGTACTCCAGGGTCACTTATAGTAGAAGAGTATTACTGATATTCCCTTACAATTAATCTGATTTTTGACCAATTATATAATTTACAGTATGTTTGACATTATGTTGATATAAAAATAACATGAAATAGCTTTTAAAGAATTAAAATATTCTTTGGTTTTACCCAAAAATGTCCAATAAATTCTGCGCCTTCATCCAAGGTTTAAAATCATATATTCGTAAATGTAAATATGGTTGGTTATTAGCATTTATATCTTTTTTATATATATTTTATAAATTATTTAGTAAATTAATTAGTCATTTAGTAAAGAGTGAATTTTTTTAATTTACTGTAAATTATACTGTATTTTACTGTAACATTTGATGAATAATCTCCAAGACAAAGACTGTATGGTTAAAATGAGGGTTAATTAGAAAAAAAATAATTTAAAAAGTGTTTTTTATTAATTTAATATTTAAATAAAAGCAGTTTTTAATATAAATTAAAAACAATAAACAAATACTACCATGATAAAAAATCACTACCATTTAAATATCAAGATGTACGTTGCATTACAGTAATATATATATATATATATATATATAATAAAATATTTGTAAACTCTTTTAGAGCAAATAAGAAACTGTCCAGACTCGTAATTTCTCTTTAAGCTCCATTAAAAGTGCTGCTGATATGAATGAACGTACATCAGCTGCCTAAAACAAGACACACTGACCTCCTCCTCCAGCACGTCACAGGCCAGTCTTATTTTAGACACGTCGGTCCTGTGAGGTCCCGCCTTCAGCTTCCTGGGCCGCAGACTCCACAGCTTGACGGCAGAGTTATCGAAGCCGGCCGCCAGCAGACGGCTGTCCGATGACACCTCAGCCGTGTTCAACAGCTGATCCGTGTGCTGGAAGGCGTAGAAGCAGACGGTGGTGAGCGAAGGCGCTCCTTCCCTCACGCGCTTGATGCAGTCCTGCAGCGCCTCCAGCGCCGCCTCATTCTGAGGTAACCCGGTCGTGACCTCCACGCGCTCCGCCCCCTCACTGGAGGAAGAGGGAGTGGAGGTTGTGTTTCCCGCTCCTGTCCCTGCACCATACAGCTGGTAGTCAGTTCGGCGCGCCGCTGTCACCTCCACCTGAGGAGGAAGAAAACAAAGACTCTTGTGATGTAGGTGAACTGGTTTTCGTTGACGACTCCCTCCCTGAATAGACCTGAACCGCACCTGCACGTGTGTGCTGAGCGCCCAGCAGATGGCGCTGTTGTCGTCGCTCTGCAGGTAACGCAACAGGTAGCTGTACGCTTGGTCTGTCAGGTGCACCACGTACTTGTGATCCAGGAGCGAGCAGAGTTTAGGGTTTGAGGTCACATCCTAAAAAGACAACAAAAAAGAAGTTTCAGCATACTGCGAGAATGACAGCTTCCCTGCTGCTGTGGAATACTGCATCCCACAATGCAATGCACCTACTGTTCACTGAACTGAAGTCAGCCGATAATGATATGACACTGATGCACATAAATCAGTGCCACAGAGAATGATAGGGAATTATATTTAACAAGTCTCACTATGAAACAACTGGCCTGAGGCGTGACGGCTCCTCGCAGCAGGTCTATGATTGCTTTCTGCTCCGGGTCCTGCTGGAAGAACGAGTGGAAGCGACTGTAGAACGAGTCTACCGCCCCCTTCAGGCCACACCGAGCCATGTCCAGGTGCAGGTAGAGGAAGAGCGGAAACAAGACGCTGCTCACCTCCTTCACCAACGGTGCTTCTGCATCTGAAACACAGACACACCGGAGCACAGGCTGCATTAAACCACAGAGACAATAGGATAGCGTTGGATTGTCATTGGCATGGCCTTAATGCTTTCTGTCTCTATTTAGGTGTTTGTCTCTTACCCTGCAGGAAGGAGCGCAGTCTGGAGAACTGGGTCTCGTACTGCTGCGGTTCAGACTGACACGGGGCGGCAGACACCACATTCGCACAGCTGGACTCCGTCTGAACTGCTCTCAGCAGGAAATGTGAAAATGAGCGTCACTGTTATCATTTAGAGTTAAAGACCTGTGTTGATTTAAAGAGCAGTCACCTGTCAGACTGGCCGCCATCTCCTCAGCAGATTGGGAGAGTTTAGCTCCCTTCAGAGACCCATCTGTGTCTATGTACTGTCTCCTCTTCAGGTACTGGGTCACCGCGTACTGTATCTGCTCCGTCCGCACCCGCTTCATCTCCTGGTGGAGACACACAACACACACACCAGTCTCAGATCTATGCTCAAAGCTGTCATTAATGCTGTGCAATGCAAAAACTGGTGATGACTGGGCCACTTTTTGAGCAATGTTTCCAGGCAACTTTGGGATATGTTGCTGACAAAAAAAACCCCAAAATGCTCAAAATGACATCAGCACAATCTAGGTTGAGTCTAAAAACACTTAAGTGAGAAATATATCAATTTAAAGACCTTCAATTGAAGGTCTTTACAAGCATGTTTGAATATTTGATTCAGTTTTAGGACACCTAAATGACTGACAATTTCAATGGACTTCAGGGAATCCTGAGCATGCTCTCGAATATTTCATTTGATTTTAGCCAATCATAAAATGCATGCATATATAATTCGTTTGTATGAAATCGTATTTCATAAGCAGGTACGACTTAATTATTGCGTTTGAATCAACATTCGTTCGAATCCTTTCTGAGCATCATAAAGGCGTTCGAACATTCCCACACTCGATTCAATCTCCGAGCATCATGTTCGATCAGTCGATTCGATTCAGACGTTAAACGCGACTTTAATGCCCCAATATTGCTGCCTTGGTATGTAGCTCATCATGACTTGAGACACAGACAGGAAAGGAGGTTGGTTTCTCTGCAGTGCAGCCACATATTAATTCATTCGTCATCTTCAGACAGGATTTATGAAGTAAACTCCTTGAATAAATCAAGACCGCTCAGAATCCTGCAGGTCAAATAAACGCGCGGCCTCGTCAGTCCCTGAGCTCATCATCACCCTCTGATCTTAAATACACTCAACTCGCAGCGCCTTCGATCCGTTTTACAGTTCAGTAAAGCTGTTAACACCTACTGCATAATCCGTATGTGAGAGTCCAGGAGAAAAGTGCTGCTTTACGCCATGGAAGATGAGCTCAGGAGAAGACTCTTGCTCCCCACCACTGCTCCATTGGTCGCGCTCTCTTCTTCTACGCCTCTGCTGCGAGCGCACTGAGCTCACTGCGCCATCTAGCGCCTCCACCGCGCAAACAAATACATTCGGTTTACTTTTAATTTTATTAAAAGGTTTATTTAAAAAAAAAAAATATTATATATCTACATCTTATGTGTGTGTGTGTTTTATACATATTTAATATAAAGATGACTACATAGAGGCATAAATATACATAATCTTTATTTAAAATAGGCTATTAATAATAATATGTAATGTTATTATGCTAATTATAAAGTGGTAATAAACTAAACTAATAATTTTAAGGTGCTCTTCATTTTTTATTAGACTGTTAATATATACATTTGCCTTGTAATTACCTTAAATTCATAGAAAATAAGAATTAAAAAGTAAAATTTATTCTTAAATAAAAATACAAATTATATTTTAGTTGTTATTTGTATTATTATTATAATATTTGGATGTAGTTAATAGTTCAATAGTTGTAGAAATAAAGAAATTATATTTAATATAATGTTGAGCAGGATAGATTTTGGTGCAGACACACTTGAGTTTTACTATTTCAGCGCAAATACAATAAATACGTTTTTTCTTTAAATAAATGCACACGGATCAGTAGGTGGCGGTAAAGCGTCTTTTTCGTTTGGCTTGTCAAACCGCCATGAAACACAAGAAGAAGAGTTCTGTAACACTGACCCAGGATCAGTTTTATCCCCAAACACAGTATTCATTTAATTTTAGAGGAGTTTGAAAGCCGTTTCAGGATCGGTAGCATGAGCGCATGCGCGTTCGAATGACGCACATTGTGTGCGTGCGACGGCAGTAAGCGCGCGGCAAAAGGTTTCCGAGGTTTCTCGCGTGTCGCTGTTTCTGAATGCGCTTCTGTCTCTTGTAAACAGTCCCCCGCGGCAGTATGTTCTCTCCCCGCGGCACACCGAGCTCAGGCCGCAGACAGGCGCCCCGGACCGGCGCTCGGAAGAGCGGGCTGCTGTTTTCTCCACGCCGCTCCGCTGTCACAGCCAGGTACAGCAGAGTAAACACATTTACCATGCTTACATTTACCAAACATACACCACCACTGTATTGTTTGTTTGTTTGTGTGTGTGTGTGTGTGTGTGTGTGTGTGTGTACAGTTAAAATAAATACCATGCTACGTAAATACGATAATTCTTCAGTACCGACTTACATATCACAGTTATGTTAGTATCTGATACCATCACAATATTTACATTTTTACAGTCTTGTAATGAACATATATTTTTAATTAGGTTGGCTTGAGAAAGCTGCTATTTAAACTTATTATTTTTATTATTATTAAGTTGAAATTAATTTATCTAATTACACTTAATATATTTTTATTAATATCTCTCCTTATATTGAATATATTTTATTATAAAATAATTAAATAATATACTTAATTTTCTTATTGTTGTTTTTTAAATTCTTTTACATGTTTTGCAAATGTACAATAACTATTATAATTATTCTTGTGTTTAAGACCAATCTTTTAAACCAGCAATTTTTTGATAATTTTTTTAATTTATAAAAATGTAATAAAAACTAAGTATGGCCAATGTCAGCTCAGGTTTTTTTTTTTTTTTGTAAAAGTTGATTTATGCATGTCTTATTATTTCTCCAGATCCACTCCCACCCGGGTTCAGAGTCATGCAGTCGTGGATTCTTATAATTTTGATGTTCAGACTTTCGGATCATCTCTGCCTGTCAAAGTCATGGAGGCACTGACCATGGCCGATGGTAAAGATTGGAAACCAATATCTATATCTATCTGTGTTTGTGTGTGTATAAGAAAACAAGTACATAGAATACAAAACAATATATAGAACGCTAGTGTTAGAGATGTTTTGTTGTTGTTTGCAAGCGGTTAGCGGTTAAGTGCTTAAATGAATAGATAAAATAGAATTAGAAAAGAGAGTGCTAGGGTTAGTGTCTGGATATACTGGTGTGCAGGTTTCTCAGTGTGTGTGGTGCTGTGTCTATTGCAGTGGATGATCAGATCTCTGTGAAGGTGGAGGCGTCTGGCTGGGCGTGGATGGTTTGTGGAGAGCGGCTGATCATCTGGAAAGTGTCACAGACGTCTGTGGTAAAGGTCAGAAAGAGGCGCAATTTCTTAGAGCAGAATTTTCTGCCAGAAGTCGCAATACAAACGTTGTGCTCTTTCTGTCGTTGCAGCTGTCGGTGTGTAAAGACCTCCAGCTGCCCTCCAGTGAGTTTGCGTACAGCGCGGATCTCATCTCCATCACTTCCTCCACTACACTGGAGTCTGCACCCACTCAGGTGAGCTCATGCGACAGTACTGTCAGTGGAGATTTCTGATGCAAACTTGAATGCAAATGTGTTTTTCACAGGCTATCAGTGCACTGGCCGTGTCTCCAGACGGTTCGGCTCGGTTCTGGCCCAGTCTGGCTCACGACGGGACTTACACGGAGACGTCTCTGGATCTGGGCGGACACGTGTGCAACTACGTTGCAGCAGTAAAGGTGTGCGATCAGGCAGAACTAGGAGTGCTGAAGCTTTTATTTACACGTGTCTTCTAGGGCTGGAAAATAATTCAGATTCAGAAAATATGGTTCAGATCTAAACTGGAACTGTATTGTATCGACGGAAATTTTGTCCATATGGTCCAGCCCTAATCACGAGCTGTTTTCTCCTTGCTGTTTCAGGGCGGGAGTTTCATCGTGTCGTCGTACCGCGGCCACCTGCTCCGGCTCGCTCCGGACTCCTCCGGTAAACTGTACCAGAGACCGGTGCAGCAGGGTCAGGGCATGTTGTCCGGGATCGGACGCAGGGTTTCCAGCCTGTTCGGCATCCGTGGGCAGCCGGCCGACCTCACGGTCAGTGCTGTGTGTTGTTTAGCGGTGGAAGCAGGCCGTGTGCTCAGACACTGATGGGATGTTTGTCTCCTCAGGTGTTCAGTGTGCTGTGGGTGAAGGAGACCGGCTGTCTGTACTCCCTCAGCTCGTGTGGCCTCAGTAAATGGGAGGTGGATGAGAGCGGTGAGACGCAGGTGTTGAGCTGGAGCACCAGTCAGATCATCACAGACAGCATCACCGACGCCATCTGGGTCAGAAAACTTAGTTTGAAGCTGCTACAATTAACATGCTTTTATGAAAAAAAATCATGGTATAGAACCAGAGCGGACTGCTTACAGGGGTCAGTGTTTTCTTTTGCAGCAAATCAGCATCTTAGAATGATTTCTGAGGGATCATGTGACACTAAACACTGCTGAGAATTCAGCTTTACATAAATTACATTTTAACATATATTCACATAGAAACCAGTTAAATTACGTATTTCACAATATTAGTTTTTTAATGAAATAAATGTAACCTTGTTTAGCTGAGAAGACCTCTTTTTTTCAATATAAATTAATTATATTATTTTATGAATTTGTTTTCAGTAAATATTAATTATTCCAAACAAGTGAGTGGTAGTGTGTGTAATATTATTATTTTTATTTTTTTTGTGCAAAAAGGATCATATTTGTTTTCTTTAATGACTTTTAGAAATATTTATTGCATCTGTGCCCCGAATGCTCTATTTGCATGTGAAGCAAGCTACATAGCTGTTATATTTGTACTGTATTTAGTATTATTTAGTTTTTGATCCGCAGGGCTGCTGGTTTGATTTAAAAATACAGTAAAAGTTTTCTGTTTGAATCTTATTTGTGTATGTATGATGCATTCCTGTGATCAAAGCTGAATTTTCAGCATCATAACACCAGTCTCCAGTGTCACATGATCCTTCAGACATCATTCTAATATGCTGATTTGCTGCTCAAGAAACATTTCTGATTATCACCAATGTATAAAATCCATTTTTGTGGAACCTATAACACATGAATATTTTCAGGATTTTTGCAGATTAGAATACTTTTTCTTCACTGGCACTTTTTCCAATTAAGTGTATCTTTGCTGAATTAAAAGTATTAATTTCTTTCTGTTATTAAATATGTCATATAAACATGTGTGCTTCTCCTTTACTTGTGTTATAGGACTCAGAAAGTAACTACTCTGAGATCAAGAAAGGAGTGAATGTGTCTTATCTGGATATGCAGTACAGCAGGTGAGTGAATATGAAACGGTTAATAATCGAACGATCCTGTAATACACAGACAGCTCGTGCAGGATTGGCAGTGTTGTGCGTGTTGTGTTTCTTCAGAGCCGGGCTGGTGCTGCTGGCGGCGGCGTGGCATCCAGGTGACACTCCATGTGTGGCGTATTTCTGCCTGGTCACTCTTGCAGAAAGCACGGCGCCGTCTCCGGACCTGCTCACTGTGGAGGTCACCAAACACAACCCGCCCTTCCAGGTACAGCGCTGAAACGATCCCGCGTCTTTAGAGATTCCTGAATTGTGCACTGATTGAACTGAGTTTTGTGCATCAGAGTGAGGAAGAGCTGCAGAAGACGCGCTTGGTGCTGCCTGATCCGTCGAGTCCTGCGGCGTATCTCTACAACGAGGAGCTGGTGTTCGCCTGCAGCACTGGAGCTGGACGCGGAGGACTGGCCGAGGAGAAGATCTCCTTCAGCTCTCCAGGTGCAGCCCTCGGACTGAGACGACGGATGAAGCAGCTGCTCTCCCTCCTGTGCTTCATCGCTGTTGTTTTGCCTGTTCTGCAGGTGACCGTATCCGAGGCGGTGGGGTTTGTGCCGGGCTGCCGGTGTTTTTCTCTCAGAACAGCGGGCTAGTGGCTGTTTTAGCGAGAGAAAGCGCTTCCCTTCTGCCTGAGACCATGGAGGACTCGCTCTGCACCTCAGTGGCTGGACCTGGACCAGAGGTCTGGAAACCGATCACTGAAAGGAGACCTAATAATGTTTGAGACACATATAATATTGTATATATTTACATTGTATGATGTTTGTTCAATGGGCTAGAAATCAGAAAATATTTTTCATCCTTACATTTGATCATTTAGCAGACGCTTTTATCCAAAATGACTTAAAAATACTAAAAGAAAACAGATGGAATTAAAAAAAGAATAGAGCAAGCTAGTGCTGGAGGCCTGTTTATAGGGCATTTCGATTTATAGCGTTTTAAATGTAAAAATATAAATATTACTTTAAAATACAATTTTTAATTATTTGGCAGGGTTTTTTTTATATTCATGAACTAGTAGTTGGTAAAATATATCATTTATATGTATGTAGAAATTTATTTTTTAATTTGAGTGACTACATTCTGTTTTTTTTTTTTTTTCTTTTCTTGGCCCTTCGATATACTTCAAAACTATATAAATTTAAACATTTATTATAAATATGTCAATTTTATGCTTGTCGAGATTATACATTTTTTATTTATAAATCAAAACTATAAATTAGGAATTTATTTCTTTTTCAGTGTATAAAAGGGTATAATTTATAACTTAATCAAATTTAAATGTGCGTAAAAATATTTTTAATATTTTATAGGTTTTTTCTGTATTCATGAGGTAGCATCTGGTGTGTGTGTGTATATATATATATAATATAGAGAGCGAGACTAAATCAGGATTTGTTTTCCTTTCACAGGACTTATAAATGAAAAATTACAATATAATACATTTACACAATTTATTATATTTTAAGTACAATATGTAAAAACGTTTATTATATCTAAAGTATATTATTTTTTATTTCATCTCTCCGGTACTATAAGTGAAAGCATTTAAAATGTAAAAA
>JAUCMU010000001.1:23096680-23143554 GCA_032275025.1 Enteromius treurensis
TACATACCTTCTATGTACATATCAGAGAACAATTTAAAATATTCTCTCAAATCATTCTATGGCACCTTTAAAATAAAAAAGGAAGTAATACAGTATATTATGTACATATCAAATAAAATATAGATGTATGTGCATTAGGTACAGACAAAAAAATAAAGAAAGAAAAACTGATGCTGGAGGGAAAAAAGGCAAGCTCATGTCTTTATTTGTCAACTGCTCAAATGCAGATTCAACATGAGCTCTTTCAGACTATCCGCTGTGACCAGTGACCGCTCTGTGACCAGCAGCAAACTGCTCAGAGGTCATGAGAGTCTGTCACTCTGCTGTCAAGCTTCATTGATGTCTTGATGTAAAATCTGTGAGGTGAAACTAAAATGTAGGACTAGAGCTTCAGAGCTGATGGAAAGGCACTCAGGGGAGAACTACAACCACAGCCCTTGTGAGAACCAGCATCTGTGTTCAACTAACACTAAAGAGAATTTCAGACTCTGAAAAAAACAGATGACCACTGATAAACGCTCAAGCATGCAAGAAAAAAAACAATAAAACGCCAATAACCAATAAACCTACTAATTCTAATAGTAGTTCTATGTTCTATTCAAACACAAAGCAGCTCTCTGATTTGATTTCTCAGAATTCAAAAAGCTGAAACAATCTAACACTAGCATAGTGGCCTATTTTTTCTTATTTCATTCACAATAGAACACAGGGAACATATTGAATGTTTAAACTTTTTTATATACTTTTTTCTACTAAATGAGCTCATTTAAAAATATGACTTCTGCTACAGGTCTCATAAAAGTTGGCACAGGGGCAACAAAGGGCTGAAAAAGCAAGTAATTTTGAAAAGATTCAGCTGGGAGAACATCTAGCAGTCAAACGAGTCCAAATTTTACATTCTTGTTGGAAATCATGGACGCTTTGAGACCTTCCAGCCTGTTATGAGCATTCAGTTCAAAAGCCAGCATCTCTGATGGTATCTGGGTGCATAAGTGCATACAGTAGGGGCAGCTTGCATGTTTTGGAAGGCACTATGAATGTTAAAAAGTATATAAAGGTTTTAGAGCAACATATGCTCCCCTCCAGATGACGTCTATTTAAGGAAAGGTCTTGTGTATTTCAGCAGGACAATGCAAAACCACATGCAGCAGCTATTACAACAGCATGGCTCTGTATTAGAAGGCCTCGTTTACCCTGCAGGTCTAGATGCCTAATTCTGATTTGCTGCCTATATCCGATTTTCTTGGTTGTCCGTTTACATGTTTTTTTTTTCAATTGTGACCGATATCTGATTCATGTGTTTACACTTGGCATACGATCTGAAACATCGCGCATGCGTTGTTGTCATTTAACGCCTCCACACGTGCTTCTTCTTGAGAATAATAGCGTTGTTGGCGTAATCCTCTCAGAAAATGTGAAAATAAATAAACTTTAAAATGTTTAATTACTATTAGGATTAGCATTCACATTTTTTAAAAAACATCTCAATTTCCAGACTTCGGGTTGTATCACAGTTAAAGTTTATACTGTACATTATATTGGTCTCTTAAGAGCACTATAACTGAGATGTACCTACAGTTTTTGAAAGTTTAGTTTGTTTTGCATGGCTGCAGTATGAGGAAAGAATTGGCTCTGTAAACCAGCTTTTAAGACCAAGAAAAATCTGCCAGCTGGTAAAGTTGGCAGTGGACTGAACAACTGTGCAAGCAGTAAGCAGTAATCCTACTACGGCTAGCAGTTAACGGTCTTATTAATTCAGGAATTCAGAAAACATCACATTACAAAATTTATATTAAACAAAGCTGATACGTTTTTCTAAAAGTATGGCCTTGTGTCAGTAAAATATTAGTAATTACAAGTAAATAAATTGTAATATGTTAATATGTTTAAGTCTAAAATTTTGAATGGTAAAAACAGGCTAAATATAACTAAAATGTATGGAAGCTTGTTTCCACTACAGGATAAAAAAAAAATTTAAAGTCATTTCTCAATGTGACATTTTTATCTTACTATTCATGCTTTACTTCTTCAAAAAGCAAGTCTATATCTTGCAATTCTGTTATATTCCTCCATTTTTACTTCAATATTGCAAGAAAAAGGTTTAAATTCTGAATAATATTAATTAACTACATGTACTTACTGAATATGGTTAGAGTTCGAATGAGGGTTTGGTTTAGGGTTTGTTGCACGTAATTATTAATAATTTGTAACAGGAAAAATGTAAATTAAATAAAAATTAAAATAAAATTAAAGGTTCATACTTTATTTTAAGGTACAATTCAAAGCAATTTTTGCCTCAAAAATAATAAACAATATGTTAATAATAGGCATGCAAATGATAAAATAAAATAAAAAATAAAAAATAAAATAAAATAAAATAAAATAAAATAAAATAAAAATAAAATAAAATAAAATAAAATAAAATAAAATAAAATAAAATAAAATAAAATTATAAACACATTACGGTTTCCCCCATCCAGCATACAGTATATTTACACGTTAATATCATTAAAAAGAAGTAATATAATTTAAGACTATTTTTAATTAAAACAAAAAATTATTATAAAATTAAGAAAGTGAGATCAGGCATTTTTATTTTTTCCCTATACATTTTTTTTTCCAAAACGGATGTGTCAAATGTGGTTAAAATAAGTCCATCCACATAGGAGAAGGTCTGAAGTTCTCTGCGTGTGTGCCGGACTGAGTAAGAGCAGCACACAGCCTGCAGGGAGGCCTTTAACATGATGACTTTGAGTGCAGTGCATAAAAATAGAGCAGACCCCTATAGGCTCATCTCACAACAACGTTGTCTTGATCAAATGTGGCAATTCAAATGTGCAAACCGTCACTCATATCACACTGCTCGAAGCCTGCCGCTATCAAAATAATCATCAAAACTAAGGTCCCCGATCTGGGGAACCCTCAATATTTTAAAGCATCTACCCCGAGACTAGCACGCGTTTAGAGTTTGTAACCATGACAACACGCCTGGTAGAGTCGGGAACACCCACTTGCGGGCCTGAGGGCCTAATTTATGCCGCAACCCTTTTAAGACGCAACATGGGAAATCTGTTGATGCACGTCTCGATTGGCTGCTGCCCGAAGTGCAAGAGCTTCTGGAAGATGAAGAACGCTGTTTAGATAGACAGGGTCTTCTGGAAAAAAGGGTGTGAATGAAAGTGCTCCTATTCTGTCTCTTTCTTTCCTCCAATCCCTCTTTCTCTCTGCTCTCTTTTTTTCTCCCCACAGAAGAGCGGATGTGTGTGTGTTATCTTCCAGGCAGTGCCACTTATTGGTGAGGATTTAGGTGAGTCCTCATTAAACATAAGAAACTTGACAGCGTCTAGACAGAAAGGTGCAGTTGGAAACACAATGATTCATTTGTTCATTCTTCCTCATGCTCGTTCTCTCTCTCACCTCTCACACACTCTTACAGTCCAGGCAGCAATGATCCACAGGGAGATACTGAAGACCAGCAGCACCGTGCCCGGGCATATGGTCATCAGGGTCTTCATCACAAACCGTGTGTTAAAGTGCACCTGAAAAGAGAAAAATGTGTTAGTGATTCCTTTCGGATGGCATTTATCACTGTCACTAAATGAAGTTAGACCACTTACAATAAGTTTCGAGAAGCTTTTACTGATGGATAGAAGTGGCTAATAATGCTTGAAAACTGGTAAATCTTATAACACGAACATATAGCAGGAATTCTCAAGTTTTATTCGTTAGCTCTGTCCACCCCTTTGACCAAAACTGTTTACTTATAGTTAGTATACAGAAAAAACAGCAACATTTTGCTTTGTTTTTAATTTTAATGTTCTGTATTTTAAAATAATTTTAATGAAACTCACATTAATGGTAAACTAGCTGGAAAAAAAAGTTTACATTTTTTTTTTGTTTATTTGTTTTTGTTTAAATAACTTAATTTTAATAATAAACACACTTGCACACAGATCTTAAAATCTTTATTATTACTAACTAGCTATTTCTGTGACACTATCCAGGCAAACTTTCGACAATGATTGGATTTATTAGCAATCTGCAATTTCCAGCAAAACTGTATTAATAAACTTTAAAATAAAATTGTAAGTTTCTTAAATCAGACAGTTTGTTGAATGCATATCAAACACATGTATAATATACCTATAGCACACTTATAAATCCTGAAAGCTGTTTTATATGAAAAGAAAAGTAAAAACAATATTCTTATATAAACACAAACTGAAGAATCTGAAAAAAGACTCTTTTCTTTACAATATTTGTGTTAGCTGTTTTTACAAATAACAAAATAATTGAGAAGACGTATTTTAATTTTCAAAAAAGCAGTATAAGATGCTAAGGTGGTAAAGACGGGGTACAGGTTTATCCCTTAGGGTGGTCTCAAATCAAAAAGCTCACATCTGGCCTTATATTTGTTGCAAAAGTTCCACTTTTAAATTAAATGAGCTGACTGAGATCAAAAATTGTGTGATGTCTTTGTGCAAAAATATATATCACTGTGACTTGAATTATAATTAATGTAAAATACTAGGTGTGCTCTGACTGAAATTTACAAGAAGCTCAAATTTCACCTCCAGATTTTTTTTCTTTTTAGCTCAGTATGAATGCAATCTTTGAAGAACAAGAAGTGCTGCCACTGTTTGTTTGTGTGCTATTTCATCCATATATGACTGAAAACAACAATATTTATTATCGTCATCATTATTATTGATCTGTTTTACTTAAAAGTCGCATAAAGGGCAGCTCTCCAGAGGGAAGGCGGAGATCTCTGAGCTAAGATGGACCACGCAATCATTAATGATAAAACAGCACATGAGAGGAAAGAGAATTAGCATTTACATCTCTTTGAAACAAGAGCTTTTCTCAAAGGACAAAGTGATTACCCTCTCCAATCAGCCATTCAAATTAAAGTACGGCGGGACTCTTTTCACCTGTTTGGGGTTATTTTAATGGCACCCAAGGACAAAACTCAAACTTTGAACTATTAAACACTTGACAGCCACAGCAGTCATTCTTCAGTCTCTCTTAAACACAAAGCTGAAGAGATACACAATATTCAGAGACATCAATCAGCCATCTAAAGGAGAGCTGAGATAACCCTGCTGGAAAAACGCACAGCCATCTATCATAAAATCCATTAAAGCAGAAAATTCATCAGTCACATCAACTGACACACCGAGCTGTGATGCTGCATCCTAGCAATGCAAAAACAATTAGATGAAGCTCCTGTCCTTCAACTGAAGCTACGTCTAAATGCTAGTTCATCCAGCAAATGCAAAGGTACAGTACACCAAATGTTGGATCTACTAACTTCATTTTAGTTGCATGTCAGAAGCTCAACTGTTTCTATAATAATGTAGCTTTTCCAATAACTAGCCGCTTTTCTTAATATGCAGCAGTGTAGTGTGACAAAATTACATCACATTTTATATCGTATTATGTGGTACAGATAGCATTACAGCTGAACCAACTACACCATAATCAAAAGCTCTCTCCTAAAGCATTGTTTATTTAGTTCTAGTGACTCATGTGAAGCAGTTGCAAAAGAAGAGTCAAGTCTCTCTTATGCAGAAAGGCATCACCATTCTTTGTGTCTTCTTATAATGAAATATTTAGTTAAACACAAATTTTTGTCACTAATCTCGAATCAAAATTAATTTAGATCGACTCTTTGTTTTTGAGCAAGAGAAATACTGTTCATTTCAAACTAAAAATGCTATTATATTCTTAAAGATTCTTCCAACTTAAAGTAGCTTGAGTGCAGTCTAAATGATCAAAACAATAAATTATACCGTTGGTTTATCACTTATTTGTCAGTCAAACCCCTCTAAACAAAAATGTATACTTGAAATTTTCCTTGAGATAATATGTTACAATTAATTATAGATTAACTGTCTGCTGTTAACATTTAGTTAAATTGTATTCATTTGATTCAGTTTTTCTACAATGGCAGAATATAGTGTTTATTTAATGAATTCAATATAATAGTTTTTATTAATTTTTGTTTCAGTTTTGGTCATTTTAGCACATGTACAGTAGTTAAACTAATAAACTAATATTTAAATGTATTAATTTATTTGAATTAATTTAGATAAAGTTTTTTTTTAATTCAAGCAAAAATGCACTTTATACAGTTTCAGTAAACTAATAATCATTCATTACATTCATTACATACATGATTATATATTATAAGCAATCATTACAGCTAGTGCTGGGACTTTAACGCGTTAATTTAGATTAATTAATTAAACAAAAATAACACGTTAAATTTTTTTAACACATTTTAATCACACTTATTTTTGCACCGTGGAAGTTTTCGAGTTTCGGCGGACCGATTATAATGGAGCACCAACTAGCGTTTCTAATGTTTATAATGTTCTGAATGTACTCCTCGCCTAGCCTCTGAAGGAAGTGACTTGGAAGGACCAGTCCTGCAAAGGACGTATCCTTAACATTGAGAAACACCCATGGTTTTGCGCAACTCATCAGTGAACAACGGCTGTGTGTAGTATATACGGCTCAACGTGAAATCAATATTGGTCTGTTGGACTTGGCTGAACAGAAATAAACAATATTTTGTTGCTTAAGCTTATGTATTCAGTCATTATTCAATGGTATACTAAACATCCATATGAAAAAACGCACTTCTCACTGTTCTCAGGTCAAATATTTATATGCAATTAAAATATGATTAATTTAGATTAATTAATTACAAAGCCTCTAATTAATTAGATAAAATTTTTTAATCGAGTCCCGGCCCTAATATATTGCTGTCAAACGATTAATCTCAAGTTTTTGTTATGGTGTGTATAATGTGTAGATTTATTATGTATATATAAAAAATACAAACACATGCATTTATATATTGTAAGAAAATTTGTATGTTTATGAATTAAGTGATTTTTAAGTATAATATAAGAATATAAATATATATACATTGATATATTTTTTTTTATATTTGTGTGTATTTATATATTCATAATAAATAAATAAAATAAAAAAATATATATATACACACACTTTAAAAAAAAAAAAAGACTTTTAGTCATCAAGCATGCATTTAATTTAATTGATCAAAATTTAATTGATCAAAAGCGACAGTAAATACATTTTTAATAATTTAATATAAAAGATTGTTTTTCTTATAAACTTTCTCTTCATCAAATATTCCTTAAAAAAAAAGTATATCACTGTTTCCATCGAAATATTACTTTATCACGACTCTTTTCAACATTGATTAATAATTAACTTTTTTGAGCAGTAAATCAGCATAATAGGATGATATCCGAAGGATCATTACTGGAGATCACAGAAATCAATTACATTTTAAGATATGTTCATGTAAAACATTATTTTCAATTCTATATATTTCATAATTTTTTTACAGTTTTTTTTTTTTTTTTTTTTTTCTTCATCTAGAGGTCTTCATTTATGTTTCTGGTTTGAAGTAGCTTTAGGCCAGTAGAGAACTTTTCAATATTTGTAGAAGTGTCTCTCTTGTTTAATTTAAGAGCGTCGCACACGGGCACTTTGAAATTCTTGCAATGCAGTTCTAGGAAAAATGTACTGAAATCACAGTTGTTTACGGTACCTGTGCCAAATGCATTTACTCCCAGCCCTCCCTGTTTCCTGTAGAACTTCGCTGACTTCCTGTTCCGCTGGTACATGGAGAAGGGCAAGAGAGGGAAGCTGCTGTCTCAGCCAACAGCAACACACCAGCAGCTGGCCAGCTTCCTGCAGGCTCACGATCACCTCAGCTGGCTGCATGACATACATGTGCAGGACTATCAGCGAGTAAGAGAATAAAGAAATGAAAGAAATACAATTTATCTATATAATTACATAAAATAAAGTGCATCGCTTGTAGTGTCATAAATGCTCTGTTCTCTTCACGACAGGCCCATCGTACTCTGTACAGTCAGGCCAACATGGAGACTCGCTACTTCAGCAAGAAGAAAACCCTGCTGGCCCTCAGCAAGCTCACGGCTCTGGCCTCAGACATGCCCGAAGCCGTTCACCGCAGACAGCTCAACGGTCAGTCAGAATTTGGTTTTAGTCCATATAAAAAGCATTTCTCTTTTTGTCATATTGCAACAAGCGTTTTTAGTGTTAGTGCATCAGGTCTCGAACATTAAGCTGTGCTGCTCATGCTGGCGACATGGGTTTGAATCTGATACGCATTTCCCTCCCCAAGTAATCCCTTGAGCCCTAAATATTCCTGATATATAACTGTCATCTGGTGTTTTTCCCTGTGTGTTGGAGTAGATATAGTGGAGCAGGAGAGGTTTCTGCTTCATCAGGAGACTCTTCCTAAACAGCTGCTGGACGAGAAGCAGCTGAACCCAGACGGCATGCCTTTACTGAGCCCTCGTAACCTCATCGACGT
This sequence comes from Enteromius treurensis, assembly GCA_032275025.1. Taxonomy (NCBI): domain Eukaryota; kingdom Metazoa; phylum Chordata; class Actinopteri; order Cypriniformes; family Cyprinidae; genus Enteromius; species Enteromius treurensis. The sequence goes on from JAUCMU010000001.1 coordinate 23,105,067, forward strand.
GAGTAAACCCCCAAAAACACTGTGGCCTCCTCTTTGTCTCTCTCTTACTTGATGTGTGTCTTTTCCTTGTCTCCAGCTGTACATCTGCAATGAGAACCGCAGGGCCAACGAGTACGACTTCAAGAAAGCTCTCGATCTGCTGGAGTACTTGGACGAGGTATCTGTCAATAACAGACTACGGTAAAAACGAGTTACTTTCTGAGCGCTTAACATGCCTTCATCACCTGTAGGAGGAAGCGGTTGATGCCGATGCCCTAAAACGGGAGATCTTCAGTAAAGCCTTGAAGAAAGACTGGAAGGAGAGGTGAGCGTCTCAAAACTCACTCCAGTGAGATTAGTCAGGAGGATTCGGTTTGCTTTGTTATAAACTTGCAATGACTGATAGATCGATTGGTTGCAGTTGGTCCTCTTCCGATGATAATGACGATCCTCTAGAAGCAGCCAGAGACAGCACTTTCGTCAAGATCCTACAGAAACTCATTCAGGAAGGTACAAAAACTGCTAAACTGAGACTTGCTTTTAATATCGTATCTTGCATCAAAAGCATGGATACTTTAGGATTAAGAGTGATTTGAATTACAATGCAAAGTGTGCTTTGTGGCCCCCAGGTGTTTCTCTGCAGTCGTACCTGCCTGACGTGAAGGATCTTCTGCAGGAAGATGAGCTGGAGAGTCTCAAATCCAAGCCATACTTTGAGTTCCTCCTGCGAGCCAACTACGAGCACTTCCTGAAAGCTCATATATGACCTTACTTCTCGTTTCTGCTTGCTGTTCCCTTGTTAATATTCTAATTTTGCTTTGTACTGTTTCATAAAAATAATAATGATGTGTTCACACAATTTCTGAATAAACGGTATTTCTGTAATCGACGGCAGACAGCTCTTGATGGTTCTCTTCTGCTGCAAGACAAAGATAGAAAGAATAACAAAGCCAAATGGTGCTCACCAAATGGAGATGTTAGCTTGAGGTTTATGTGCATCTTAAAGACGGTGAACCCAAAAGCGTTTGAATTGTTAGGCCACACACTGTCATTGTATTATATAATTACAGTAAATATCCGATTAAGCCAAATGTACTCTGCAGGGGTGACACAGAAGCACTTCTGAAGAGGCATAAATGCATTTTACTCGGCAATTACAGCTGTATGCTTTGATACTGAGGGTCAGAATGGGCAAGAAAAGTGTGCATTTTATGCAAAATTGTCTTTATATTGAATTTTGAGCAGGCGCAAAGTTGCATTGAAGTTACCATGTAATAGAAGCGCATGCACAAGATAAAGCTTATGTGCTATGTAGCATTAAAAATGAAGCTCATTTGTGTTTGTCATTAATTCACTGCTCCGCCACACTAGTTTAACAGATTTAACATCATGCACAAATGGTTGGGAAGTGTTTTGCTTTGGTTAGATCTCTAATGCAGTAATACAAACATTCTTAAGTGTCCAAATTGGGCAAGGCATTATTTGAGAAGGTCTTTTTGTTTTCTTTCGCTCGTCTGTCGCTCCTCTCCTTTCCTCCAGCAGCTGGTGTGAGAAGAGCAGCTGAACTGATGGAGAGGCAAATGTCTCCCCTGACCTAAAAATAGGGAAGAGAGGGTAAAATTAGTGGGTCTGTGGTAAATAAGCTGGTACTTTACGGGGGTTCTCTGACACCCTATATGGGATGGGAGCCTCTGGAGTCCCTAAGGCCACTAGATAAACTGTCTGGAACTAGAGGAGGAAATATGATACTCGCTTGTTTATGATGTGGCGTTAGGTTTGGCATCAAACTTCCCGAAGGGTCATGCTTGCGTAATGGCCACCTAATGACTGTCTAACTTAATAACCATCTCCAAATAAAAGAAGGTAAAACATCATTATAATATCCTGTTCTCAGAAGGCAGGGAGGGTGGCAGAGTGTCTATTTTGATAATATTGGTCACTGGTGATACTTTAACCATGATTTCACAGCACTTCTTTACAATAATGCCAGCTGAAGGAAATGCATTCCCATCTTTCTTTTAAAGATGATAATGATGGATTAAAATAGTGACTGCATTGTTCAGTGACAGACTCAAGCAGGAGATTTTCCACGATTCTCATGTTTATGGGCTTTACATTGGTCAGTTCGTTCAAAATAAGCCACTTTTTTTCAGTGCAGTGACTTGCAAAAAATGACCCAATTTAATGAACGGCAAAAATTAATATTTTTAATAACTCCTGGTTTTGCTGTCATCATATAATGTAGTCTATAATATCTAAATGTGACCACAAAGCTGGTATTAAGCAGCACAGGTAAATTCAGAGCAAGACAACAAAACATTGCACAGGAGATATGAAAGGTGATTTTTCTTTTCATTTTGATATTAATTAAAGATCATGTTCCAAGAAGATATTTTGTAAATATCCTACCATTTTTGATTAGTGTGCATTGCAAAAGACTTCATTTGGACGACAGATTTTCTAATAGCTGTAGACTAAATACTGTCCTATTCTAAGAAATCATACATCAATGCAAAGCTTATTTATTCAATTTATTGCAATCAATTTAACACGTAAATAATTGACCCTTTAGACTGGTTTTATGCTCCCACCATGTACCACCACATAAATATAAGCTATTTCCATTTGATAAAACTTATTGTTTTACATTCCATGTATATCTCGAATTCATTGACATTTTTATTTGTGCATTGGTAAAATGTAGTAATGGTAAACAATCATAACCCACTGCTATGCCCTTATATTGAGATGTAGTGCACAAACGCCCAGCGCTGGCCTGTGAGTCCACTCGTACGGTGGCCCTGCGCCCGCCCGCTGTGGTCTGGGGTCTGGAGCGCCATATATGGAGCCCCTCCGCTCGACCCACCGACACCCAAATATGGACGAGGATCGGGAAGAATTCCATTTGAATGCATTGGCATTCCTTAATGGTTGTCCGAAGAGCTGGAGAGCAGAGGCCGGGTGTATATATAAGATGGTGCGTGCGCTGGTCATTGTGTAGCAGGCACTTCAGCTTGACTTGGCGACTCTGAGCACGAGCAGACACAGGTAAGTGACGCGGTAGATTCAGAGCTACAAACCTTACCATGTGAAGGGAAGGATTTGAAGCGAGAGGGGTTGGGTTTTATTCACTTAACGTAAACTATTGCACTCCTATAGAAACGTTCTCTGTGTTTAATAAATGTACAACAAACTAAGTGAGCTTTAACAATTAAATCATGCGTTCATATATTTATTTAGCTTATTAGTTGATAAGAAAAAAAAAACTGTTTTCTCACAACTTTTCATTCATTCACACTGAACCAGAAGAAGGTTACTTTGGAAATAATAAAAGGTTAACAAGGTACCCTATTTAAAATGTAGCTAGTAACTATTTGACTTTGTCAGCTGATTACATTTGATTACTTTGATTAGTGTTTTTAAACCAGTCAGGGTTAACCCTACAGTCACACTCAATTTACTCTCAGACTTACAAAATCCTTCATTGTGTGAATTAAGATTCTAATCATTTAATTTTAAAGCACAGCCTCCTCAACATCAGATTTTAGCTCCTCTTTTTTTACTTTGATATCGTTCTGATGTGAATACAGATTTAAAAGCAAAACAATAAAGGTATGTAATATGAATAACTAACAAATATAATATATATAATACGAATATAATATCTAACAAACTGGGGGGAAAGTGAAAAGTGTGTGTGTGTGGGGGGGGGTAATTATTGTAATTATTCCTTTGTAATTGTTTTGTAACTGTAGTTTAATTTTCTCAGTAACTGATTATAATTACATTTATTTGCTAATTAAATCACATAATTTAGTTACACAAGTAGTAACTAGTTACTCTCAGTACTCTCAGCACCTTACTGAATACACTTAAGAATACACTTATTAATTAATGCAGTTTCTCAATGTAAACATTTGGGTTGACTTTTTCTCTTGGACTTTATTTGTAGAACCCATCAAGATGTGTGACGACGATGAGACTACAGCTCTGGTGTGTGACAATGGCTCCGGCCTGGTCAAGGCTGGTTTCGCCGGTGATGACGCCCCCAGAGCCGTCTTCCCTTCCATCGTCGGCCGCCCACGTCACCAGGTACATACCGAGATCCTTACTGCACTTGTATTTGTCACCGAGAGAATGATTGGACGGGTTTTCCTGAGAATGTTTTACTCAATGCTCCCGTTCAGGGTGTGATGGTCGGTATGGGTCAGAAAGACTCCTACGTTGGAGACGAGGCTCAGAGCAAGAGAGGTATCCTGACCCTGAAGTACCCCATTGAGCACGGCATCATCACCAACTGGGACGACATGGAGAAGATCTGGCACCACACCTTCTACAACGAGCTCCGCGTGGCCCCCGAGGAGCACCCAACCCTGCTCACCGAGGCTCCTCTGAACCCCAAAGCTAACCGTGAGAAGATGACCCAGATCATGTTTGAGACCTTCAACGTCCCCGCCATGTACGTGGCCATCCAGGCCGTCCTGTCCCTGTACGCTTCTGGCCGTACCACCGGTAAGAGCATTTAAAGCAACTATAATCATGTATCTGTGTCCCTGGAGCACAAACCAGTATATTTGTAGCAATAGCAGTCAAAATGATTTTTTTGTTCTTTTATGCCAAAAATCATTAGGATATTAAGTAAAGATCATCTTCCATGAATACATGTTTTCCTACCGTAAATATATTAAAACTTGCATTGCTATGAACCACTTTTGCCTGACTTTAAATTTGATTTTCTCAATATTTAGATTTTTTTGCACCCTTAGATTCCAGATTTTCAAACAGTTGTATCTCAACCAAATATTGTCCTCTCTTAACAAAGCATCAACTTTTACTGATTTATGAATCAAAATGTAGCTTTATGACTGGTTTCGTGGTCCAGGGTCACATTTGTGACGGATTATGAATTCAAACGTGCTACTGTTAGTCCTTGCTGACTGATTTCTTCTTCCTGGCTGTTATTAGGTATTGTGCTGGACTCTGGTGATGGTGTGACCCACAATGTGCCCATCTATGAGGGTTACGCTCTTCCCCACGCCATCATGCGTCTGGACTTGGCTGGTCGCGATCTGACAGACTACCTGATGAAGATCTTGACGGAGCGTGGATACTCTTTCGTCACAACCGGTGAGAACCCCTACCTGGTGTTTTTTTTTTCACTGGCGTATTTCTAGCATGTGTGAAACAGACCAACTAAACAACTCTTGCTTTGTCGTCCACCACAGCCGAGCGTGAGATTGTCCGTGACATCAAGGAAAAGCTCTGCTACGTCGCTCTGGACTTTGAGAACGAGATGGCCACCGCTGCCTCCTCATCCTCTCTCGAGAAGAGCTACGAGCTTCCCGACGGTCAGGTCATCACCATCGGCAACGAGCGTTTCCGTTGCCCCGAGACCCTGTTCCAGCCTTCCTTCATTGGTATGTATGAAAACATCTATGAGTTGTAATCATATCCTTTAGTCTTCCAACCGTTTATATGCCCTCCTTAAAACACCTGCACAGGTATGGAGTCCGCCGGCATTCACGAAACCGCTTACAACAGCATCATGAAGTGCGATATTGACATCAGAAAGGACCTGTACGCCAACAACGTCCTGTCTGGTGGTACCACAATGTACCCTGGTATTGCTGACCGCATGCAGAAGGAGATCACAGCCCTGGCTCCCAGCACAATGAAGATCAAGGTAATAAAGCCTACAGCAGCTTTTGCCGAGTTGGTTTTTCCATGTTGACTTTAATAGGGTCAGGGTCTGCCTTTTTTTACTTTTTGTGCTCCGAGGTCCACTTATTCGGTCAAAAACCATCAAAATGTAGAAGTAATAAGCTATTTTCCGTCCTGTTTTTCACCCCCTCACTGCTATTTTTGGCTGACACATTGACAGCCTACATCTTTCAAAGATAGATGCTATCCCACGATTGAGGTTTAAAACACATAAATATTCAGTACATATCCATATTAAACGATCTGTAATAATCTAGGCATCCTATTTTACTTTCAATCTTTCTGAAAATTCTTATAGCATAGTTTCTGCATGGACCTCCATTTGACACGCTCTTGTTTACACTACATGTGTGAATCAGCGAGTGGGGCTAAACAGATGTAGAAGCAGGCGTTGATCTTCTGAGGAGGAGGCGGTGATTAGAAAAGCAGTGCATTCCACAAGCTACTGTTTTGACAGACTGCCTTCAATATAGGCTGTTTTTTAGGCTAATGAGAAAGTTTTGAGTTTTGAAATGTGCAGGATCTTTTTATAGAAGAATGACCTCTTGTACATCAGATTTCGGGGTAATATTTGATCTCCTCTTGCTCTAGATCATCGCTCCACCTGAGCGCAAGTACTCCGTCTGGATTGGCGGCTCCATCCTGGCCTCCCTCTCCACCTTCCAGCAGATGTGGATCACCAAGCAGGAATACGACGAAGCCGGCCCCAGCATCGTCCACCGCAAGTGCTTCTAAGCGCCTGGGTCACCATCCTATCACTGCTTCCTGCTCAGGAACCAACTGAGGGTGCATTGCTCCTCTGGACAGCTTTTCTACAGTCATCGTTATTTATGCATTGACGGAGGAGCGAGCAGTACAACGTCAAGGGAAAGAGAAATACCAAGCGCTCTCATTGCACACAAATGTATTTATTACTGACTTCCATGGCTTGGTATTTTGACGAATGCTGTTTGAAATTGAAGGACCCCGCTCCCTTTGATTCCAGTGACTCTGACATACGTTCCACTGTACACCCGGACCGACACAAATCACAGTACAACAGACAAATAAAACTGAACATCTATTTTTAAACCCTGTACTTGTCATTGAATATGTCATTTCTGTATACGGTACACTATGTTTCAGACCACACTGAGACAGACTAAACAATATTAACCCGGTGGTTTACAGATGATTAACACAACATGAAGTCTTGTTATGTCTGTAATCTGACAGCTATAAACCATCTAGGTTGTTTATGTGGGCGTATAGGACAATTAATGAATCACAGAAGCATAACAGTAGCATGTTACAGTTTATACTTTGTAGAAAGGAGCCATAATCTTTATTAACTGTTGCTTAATATCATAACACAGAGGGTATTATGATATATAGTATAAGCTAATAAAGATTTTATATATATATATATATATATATATATATATATATATATATAGTATACACACAGCGTACTTAAACCTTAAAGGAATTACAGTACTGATTTAGTACTACTTAAGTTACTGAATACTTTTCTTTATATGGTAACTTTGTCATCTCTAAAGTACTATGGTTTTACCCTGTAATACCAACAACGTGCATGCATGCCCTTATAAAAATGAATTGTATTATTATTATTATAGGAAAAATGTAGAAATCATGTTTTTTATGGCTTATTTTATTTGTAAACTCTGTATATCCATAGTTTTACTACAAATGACCATGGTTAAACTATGGTTAGTGTAGCAAAACCGTGATTAATTTATAGTTACCGTGATTTAACTAGTAGTTCATGTTAACTTTTAACATTAACACAGCACAGAGATAAAATCAATGAGATTCAGCTAAAAGCTCTTCAGATTGTCCATCCAAAAAATATTTCATATTTGTGTTAAAATATTTTAATGTCAGCCATATACTTTTTCTGCGCATGCGCGAAGAAAGTTTCATCACCGTCACAAATGATAGCCTATTCTGTTTTTTTCCCATTGCCAACATATTAGTGAAACGTTCAAGGACAAACTACCATTAGTATTCTTCTATACACTTCAATAAAGTGGACAATTATAATCAAATTAGGATCAATTAAACGGTATATTGGATTGCGCGTGAGCATTTGCGCACCACGTCCTCAGGCAGGCCAAGTGATGCTGTACGCATGCGCACTGTAAATCACCAAAGCCGCTTGTTTTTCTAGTACGCAGCTGGCGCTCAACAGTGATGGTTAGGTGTATTCAGAATCCATAATGAATTCGGATGCAAGAATAAAAAAAAAATGCACGCCTTGATCCAACGTTAAAGCATTAGGAACAGGAAAGAAAGGAGCGGGTGAGTTTAAAGCGCTTACATCTACCCGAGTCAGTGTTTAATGTAATTAGTGTGTTGTGATAGATTATAATTAGGCATGCACGAATATGCTCGTAAAAACGCTACGACATCACAGTCGCATTTTATTAATCATCCGATAAACGTGCATTAAAAACGTAAGATATGTCCCTTTAGAAATGTGACATCGGTTTATGTATTATGTAAAGTATATAAATAAATAATGCGGGCACTGTGCTGTAACCTACTCTACCGGAGGAATGGAATAACAAAATGCACTCCTCCGCCGTGCACGGTAGGGCTGATAGAAATACTACAATCATCACAGTCCGTACTGTTTGCTAGAGATGGAGTGAAGTATGCGAGCGTGCATAGACAAGGCTGACACCTTATTATTATGTTCATGATTATTTCAGCAGGGAGAAATGTCTGCCAATAACAACATGATGTCCAAGAAGGTCCGGACGGAGTACATGAAGAAGTTCAAGGATCCCAAGTGGGAGACGTTCTCGAAATGTTACGAGGACTCTGTGAAATACAGACTGACGCGGAGGCAGATGGAGCAGACGCACAGGCCGTTATTCGGGGACGGATGGGACAGCGGGTCTGACTCAAGCGGAAGGTCCAGTCCCAAACATCAAGAGGGGTACGTCTCAAATGCCAAACACTATGTATCCTCATCCGAGTCCAATAACGAGACTACAGAGGTCCTGGACTCCTGGAAGCCACGGGTCAATGGAGAAGTCAACACGGATACTAGTGCAACCGTGGAAAGCTCTCTTCCTTTGGGTACGTTCGTGTCAGTTTAATTGAAAATTTATTTAAACTTTAATTTTTGGGTGAACTACTCATTTTGCTTTTGTCACAGAGAATGGCTACAAAGGTCTGACTCCTAACGGGCCATCGCAGTCTAACCCAAAACGGCGACAGAGATGCCGGGCGCCCCGTTCAGAGCCGTGTTACCCTGATAAGCAGTTGGATAGTGATGAATCTCAACTATCCGTCGCAAGAAAACCATCCAGGGCCAAGAGCCAACCACCAGGCAACACCAAGGAGCGGGCGTCCAACCGAGAGAACAGACGGTCTTTGATCCGTTATGACTGGGCAGAAAGGCACATCGAGACCAGGGACAGAAGGACACCAAATATGAGAGCGTCTATGTCCGCTGGAGAGGTGAAGCCTTATAGTAACCACAGCTTTCTGTAGCCTTCATATATAGTTTTCATATATTTTTATAAATATATTTCAAAGTAATTTTACTATAATATATTTTAGAATATATATATATATATATATATATATAATTTATTTTTATTTTTTTATTGCAGGATATATATATAAAGAAATGTCACTAATATTATTATTAATATTACCAATAATATATACATTTATATGTAATCTAAGATTTTTTTTCGATATATTTTTGTATTATGTGGCCATATATTTTAAAGAAATTGTTTTATTGTTATGTTATTTATTATTCTTTGCTGTATAGAACGGAATTACTGCACACGTTTATAAAAATATATATTTTTTATATTTCTGATATTTTTAAAATATATTTTCTCATATTAGGTGAGCATTAATTGTCATATTTAAAAAATATGTAAAAATGATGATTCATTTCTGCCATTTTATTATATTTATTAATCTTTGCTGTATAGAAAGGAATTACTGCAAACTTTTATAAAAATAATTTTTTCTATATTTCTGAAGAAAATATATTTTCTCATATTAGGTGAGCATTAATTGTCATATTTAAAAAATATATAAAATTGTAAAAAAAAAAAAATCTGCCATTTTTGCCCAGTCATTACTATATATTGACTGGGAAAGTAAATTGGATTTGAACTCAGGTGTGCGACCACACTATATGTTGGTGTACTGACCGTTATTTTAAACATATGTTTACATATAAATATTTAAATATTAAATGAGCAATATTACTATTAATAATGAAATATTATTATTAAAATAATATTTTAAAAAGCTGCACACGCAAGTGAGCATGAGTGTGTTTTTAACTGATTTGAATAAATGATACAAACAAAGAGGGGAATGTTGAAGTGACTAAACAGCCTTGTACTAATCAGTGGAATGAAGCACCATGTGACATCTTACACCGTACGAGGAAGCGGTGAATTATTCAGCGTAGAGCAGTGATATCTTGAAGCTGCAGTCAGATTACATTCTCTGGTATACAGAAGTTTAGTAGAGCTGGATCTCATCAGCGTAGAATACTGCAAGTGAGTCGAGTCAGAGATGCTGAAAACCGAATCCATTTGCAGATTCATCGGGCCGACGTGGGCGTCCAGACGCGAAGAGAGGCTAAGAAAGGAGGACGATCATCAGAGCTCCGGCGAGCCAGGTCAGCTGACCTGGAGAAGTCCAGAAGATCAGCACTGAGTGTGGGGGACGAGCGCTGGATGACCGAGTACATGCGCTGCTTCTCTGCTCGACTGAGGTAGAGGCTGATCCAGGACTACAAGAAAAAGATCCCAAACCAGCACTTACAAGACCATTACAGAAGGCACTGGACGACAAAAACTATACAAAAAGTTACACGCATTCCTTTAAACTTGATATGAAATGCAGTTAATTCATATTTTTTGATGCTCGCTACAATCACTTTGTTATGAATGCATTGAAGGACAAAACATTTAAATATTACACCAAAACATCACAAATGCTTTGTTTAGATATTTTCACTACCTTGTTTCTGTTGGAGTTTAACATGGGCTGCAGGGATTGTATGATTGGAATTCATTTCTGAGTGCATTGTTTAGACTGGATTTGCTTCTGACTCAGATGATTGTTTATTCCCGTCTTTCCAGAATGTAACTCTAGACGCTCCAGCCTGCCTGTCGTCACAATGCAGCTGTAAACTGTTCTTTTGAATGTTTGGTTTGTTTTCATTGATCACACATGTTTGAGAGGCCGTGTTAGAAGTGCAGTGCTGTGCAAGTCGTGAAATGTGTATTTTCCTCACGATCACCAGTCATCATTTCAATCCACTTTTCTGCACAAAGATGTCAATTTATGAATATTTTTAGATGAAAAAAATTATTGAGGGCTTGTTAAAGGCCCTTATTTGATTCTTGTGAATGTGTTCATTCATTATGCATTGAGTTACTTACTAGAGCACAGATTTGCTCACCTGTATATATTTTGCTTTTCTGTGATATTTCTAATGCATCAGCACTGATTGTGTTATTGACGCTTTATCTTAATAACTGGTTGCCTGTCATCTACATTTATTTATTCATTCACTCGAAACTCCTCCTATTTAAGGCTACTGATGCTGATGTTCTTGAATGAAGAAAATGAAATATGCTAACTTGTTGATTTTCTTCAGCGATGTTTACATTTTGACCACTGTATTTGTACATGAGAACATGCACAGGTCGATATATTTTCATCTGCAGAACAGAAATACTCTTAATGCATTGCAGTGAATAAACTATGTTTGAGTAACATCATGTTTCTTCGTTATTATGTTCGTAAATCACAATAGTATGTTAAACATCAGTAGAACTTACTTAAAAGGTATGAATAAACATTTTTCATGCTGTTTTTTTTAATGACATGTATAAACAGAGTACGTTCCCAGCGCGGTCTTTTGGACGCCGTTGTGTGTGTCTATGTTAACACTGACTGGTTTTCTTAATGGAGCTTCTGAGAGTATCCAGCTATTTGCACATATGCCACAAACTGTTAGGCATCTGCAGCATGGTCCAAATCATCTCGCCACCTCTGAGACCAGCTGAGGTTTCGTCTGGACCTGCTGACGGACAGCAGACGGCTCAGAGCTCTGATTCATGCCATTATGTAGTGTGTGTCTTTGTTTTCAATTGGCTGTTAAACAGCATGATCAGAAGTGCTGACGTGCCATTGTCATCTGTTTAACCCGCTCTAAAAATAGACACCTGCTAAAAGTCTAATCTCTGCGACAGCTGCACGTCTGAGAGATATAGAGGACAGAAACCAATGTGTGCGTGAATACTAGGAGATGTGCCAGAAAGAGTTCTGTTTTACTGGTGTAATGTGTCCAAACAAACATCTGTGCCGGCTGCGTTTGGTAAAAGCTCTGAGCGGTCAGAGGTATGAAACTTTAGACCCTCGTGTTACACTTGCGCACCTCTTTCAGCTCTGTCCTGTTACTCAGCAGAGTCTGGGAGACGCTGATAAAGACCATTAACCAGAGGAGCAGCTGTTTCCGTAACACACCTGTCCACGTTGATCTTCAGCACCCTGCAGAAGCTTCTGATGTCCACTGGACGAGGAACTTCACAAGAGAGCAGATAGTGAAAGATAGCACACAAATGCATCTCAGTAATGCATGTAATATAAAGATTTATAACTAAACACTCAAGCATCTTGGAAAGGTGATTGACATACATTCTGAATCAATAACATCTTGAAAAGTATTTAACATCTGAGAGCAAATGCTTTATAAACGCCTTACAAAGATGAGCAAACACTCTAAAAATACATGTATGTTTGCCAATGTGTTCAGACGTATCTCTCCTTACCTCAACTCAAGACATTTCACATAAATAAAACAATTTAAAAACATTAAAAAACAAACAAGATTTTATTGTCCGTAATACTTTCATCACCACCAACTCATCCGACTTAATATTCCAGTTTCCATGACTTGGCCTATATGGTTTAATTGAATAACACTATAAAAATATATAATGTAATACAAAATAAATAATTTACATTAAACGCACCAAAGGGCTGATAATTGCTGTTACACTTACAGGATGATCAAATCTTTGTATACTGACCAAAAATTTTATTCAAATAATATTTTTTTGTGAAAGAAATGCTAGTTTTTCAACAATAATGTGGACATCACAACCCTTTCCAAAATCAACAACAAAATAAATTATTATTAGGCTATTTTTAATTATTTTGTGTGATTATTAAATGCTTGAGACCATTAAAACAATCACACTGTATTAATAAAATCATAGCCATAACTGTCTACGGCTAGAATTGTAATTTATGTATAACACAATGCAATTTACTTCTATATTTTAATACAGTTCTATTTTGATTAATTCAGTTAAATTCAAAATCTATTTGTATAGGACGTTGTACAATAATCATTCTAAAACCTAAAATAGAAATAAGGATGTAATAATAGAAATAAAAATTTGGATTACAATTTTGCCCGCGAGCATTTAAAGCGACAGTACGCGCTTAAAACCAGCTTAACTTTACAGGCCGTTGCTGTTGCCGAGTTTTCCTGCGGAGTTTTTATTTGAACTCGTTTAGTTACTGAGCTAACGTGAATAAAAAGTCTTTTGTTGAATGGAAATGAATGTTAAACCGACTCAAATGAAGGACGACAGAGGAATGAAAGCAGAGCAAACGGAGAGATCAGGGTGAGAGCAGCAGCTGTCGTGCTGCAGGATTATTCCACATGTGCTGAACATGTGTCCGCCGCTGTCTGTCCAGATCTGAACCCCTGTGGCCTTCACCTGTCCCGTCTGAGCGGAGCCGCGTGCATTAGTGCTGCACACCTGTCGAGCGCCGGAGCACATCAGCAGCACGCGCTGCTGCAGTCACAGCTGTCACGTGTCATATATGACATCATAGGAGTCGCAGAAACAAATCACTTATAGGCATGAACAAAATCAAAAAGAACAAAATGACCAAGACCAAAATTAATTTAATACAGAAGCTAAACACACACACACAAAAAAACAGCTAATCCAACATTTTAATAAATACTACAATAGTAGCCTATAAATAACACTGACTATAGGCCTATTTAATCAAATAAATCATGCATCACAGGGTTAAAGAAATTAGTGCAAGACGTTTTCAAGCTAAACGTCCTACAAAAAGTTTATGTTTGAGATGGTAAACCAACAAATCTATGCATGTATTATGCCACTTTGAGTGGATCTGCAAGGACACCTGTGTGAGAACTGTTTTCATACATCTATAAAAAAAAAACCAAATACTGAAGATAGCTAAGAAAGAAAACCTTGCAGCATTTGCAATATGCTGCTACAGACTTCGACTTCAGAGACATTCAGACATTAACTGTGACATGAAACATCCCACCAGCAGTCTAAGCATGGATGTCATCCCAGCAGCACAGGCCTCGAGTTCACCTGATTTTCAGGACGTGACTCAATAGTGTCCTCTACAGGTGATGCTCCATAAGTGCACTACTACTAGAGAGACAATAAAGCCTTGTGTTTACACTATTGACAATAAAATTGTATTAAAATACGCTGAGTAGAAACTATTGTTTCAACAAAAAATGCAAGTCTTGTCTTTGCCGCAGAACTCCAGCTAACCAGGAAAAATACCAGACTCTGACATACTGATAAAATCATCCAGGTTCAGCTCTCAAGGCCTGTTGCTCTCATGTTATTTCTGCATGATTTCTGCAGCAGGTGGAGGTTGAGGTCAAGAGATCCTGTAAGGGGAAAACCAGTCACCATCTGCCCGCTTAATTCCCACAGGTGGCTTCTGTCTCGACCCATTACAGGATCAGCTGCGGCACAGGAGCCGATCTGAACACCTCACTGCAGTAAACTCAGTACATAAGAATAACACTATTTCTGAATTTATGTCATCAAACACTGAGCAGTTTGGCAATGACACCTAATAAATCATGACATAAAAGACATGATTTAGACATTTTGAAGTTCAGATATATATATAGATTTATGAACCATATATATGTATATGAATGGAATTTCCTCATTTTAAAACGTTGTGCATATACATTTTTAATTCATTTACATTTTTTTAAACAAATGCATGCATACATTTCTATAGCTGAAATATTAAAACGTGGGAAACCCAAAGTTATGGGTTATAATTTAAGGCATGAACTGATAAATGCTGAATGCTACAAGATGCTAAATGCATCAAAACTTCCATAGATTTTTCAATTCATATTAATAATCAATATGAACTTTCCAGTTCTTTATATTATAACTCACTGAGAAGAAGCTCAGGAGTTTAAATATAGGTGGCTTTAAACAGTATACTTGCACACAGAGAATGAATCTCGTTACTGTACAAGCTTCAGAGAGCACCTGTGAGTCAGATATTAAAAGCTGCAAACGCTGCCATTAAAGGATTTTGTGTCAGATCCACTCAGAGCCTGCGGTAAGTGTCATTGTTATTCTGTGATGGGGGTAATTACGTCTGCTGTGAGAGTCCCAGATTGCAAAGGGAAAAGCGTAACACAGTGATGTAAATGAATCAGATCTGATTAAAGGCTTTAGGGCCATACGGACCTTTGACAAGGCTGTCTGAGCAAGACCCACGGGGCGAAGTTCATTTACTCCGACGCAAAGCTAAATCTGAAGCTGATACAAGGCAAAAACACTGTAAGACTTTCATGTCAGTGTCTTTATACGACCTATCTTGAGTATAAAATGAAGTAAACGGTTGGTAAACAAAACATCAGACTGTGGAGGAGTACAACAGGTGTATCGCAGACATCAAATCCGACTCCTTCAGTCTTGATCTTCAGTCTGTTCACAGGATCAGCCAATGAATGCAGGGTACTGGGGCAAACAACAAACACTTCTGGGTCACAGGTGTATACAACAGGAGGTCCAATTAAGATAAATAAATCCATATACAATTTTTAAAATATATTTCCTTTTTACAAATAACTTTTCTATTTGAAGATATTTCAGAAAGTATTTTTTTTCTGTGATGAAAAACTGCATTTTTAGCAGTGCCCTTTGAAATGAACTTCTTTAAAGAAAAGAGCATACTCCAAACTATCTATTATTGTGTATAATAATCATATATAACTTCACATATGGCTACAATCTGACATATGTATTTTTCTCTCTCTAACTCCTATGACATGTGCTTTTACAAAAAAAAGTTATTTAGCAGTTGTGCTGTCGTGAAGATTTTGCAGAACCTTTCAATGCAAATTGTCATTTAGCCGTATTTAAAATGTCTAGAATAGCCTATTTACTTTACGAACACGTTTTCATTATTGCGCACAATTCACCTCATATTATTCCAAACTAAAAAGTGTTTGTTGCTGTCAACGTGACATAAAACAGCTACTCTTCACAGTAAATTGTCCTGTTCTACACTGTTGCTCGCTGGACATTCTGGTTAATGCAGAAATGCTTTGCATTTAAATCCTATTTCATCTGGACTTTAATTTGGTTTATTTAAATTGTGAGTATCTGAGCAAGAAAGGCATCTCAAACCCACTGGATTCTCCATCACTGAAGGTCAAAGCTCTGGACACAGCTCAGTTTCCTCCACCACGTTTCTGAGAGCTGCTTGATTTTATCTGGAGTTTTTTCCCTCAGCGTATGCATCCTCGGCCACACCGCCTCCTCTGTCTGCTGCATGCTGGCCAGGATGGCGCCGTCGAACACTTCCTTCAGGTTCTTCTGCGTCAGCGCAGAGCATTCAACAAACGTGACAGCTCCGATGTTCCGGGCGCACAGCCGGGCCTCGTCTTCGCTCACCGGTTTCTCCTGGCCGCCCGCGAGTCGGATCAGCACCTGGACGTCCTCCTGAAGGTCGCTCTGGGTGCCCACTAGGATGATGGGAACGCCCGGACAGATGCGATGGACCTCAGGGGCCCAGCGGTCCATCACGCTCCTGAAGGAGGATGGAAAAACCATGCTGTAGCAGAGCAGAAAGACATCAGCTTCACGGTAACAGAGTGGACGCAGGCGCTCAATCTCGTCCTGAAAACACAAAGAAAAGTGTGACAGCTGCCACAGTTCACAATTCAAATACTATGGCCTTTATATGCATTGCACAAAATAGCAGCAACTACTTGCATGTTTTTTTTTTTACTTCTAGATTGCACGTGCTATTCTATTTATAATTTAAATTTAAATACCAGTCTGGTGAGTAAGGTCTATTACTGCGTGCAGAACAATCTACTTGGCAGTCACAAAATGTACAGGACTCAGTACTAAAAGAATGCACCATCTGATTCTAACACTAGGTGGCGCTCTACCGTCATATCCTGTTGCTTACGCATAGAGGCTGATCCGCTGCCCCCCATCTCTGCCATTCAAAGCACAGTGAGAAAAAGAGTTCATCTATCCATCAAAACAAACTGGTCATAGATAGATAGATAGACAGATAGATAGATTACCTGTCCTGCCATATCACACAGTTGAAGTTGAACTGGTCTTCCATCGACCACAACCCGAGCTGAGATAGTAAAAAAAAAAAAAATTATATCAATTTTTATTATGCAAGCGGAATTTAATGTATTTTTCATTAAAGGAAATATCACTTATAAAGGTGTCAAAAAGTTATTTACATATAAAAGTATAAAAAAGTATAGTGGGTACGGTAAGGTGCGTACTTGAATGATGCGCGCGCTGGAATGGATGTTGAGTTTACCTGTGAAGTTGTCAAAGGCGGTGGGAACGTGTTCTGCCGGATATCCGTTAGTGGTGTAGCTGATGATCAGGCTTGTTTTACCCACCGCTGCGTCCCCGACCAGCACACACTTGACCCGGCGCTCAGGTGCGGCTGCGGACGCCGGTGAGTGTCGCTGAGGAGCCGCTCGCGGTGGAACCGGAGGCGGACTGCCGCCTTCATTTACCGCCTCGGCCTCGTCCTGCGACGGCATTGCGTTGTCCGGTAAACAAATGCAACTTCAAAACAAGCCCGTGGCCGCTGTCAAGACATGATTAGCTCAATAAACGGCTTTATTTACCATTCCTGCATCGCTTAATGACGGCGCGGATCCCTCGCGCACCTGCTGTGTGCTTTCTCTCGCGCTCTCAAGTCAAGTTCGAGCGCGCGCAGCCGCGTCAGGTTGATTGACAGATGAGCATCTGCTGCAGTAAGAGGATTAATACACGACACATGCGCGCAGTGTTGCGTTTCAGTGAGCCCCGCATCCCCTCCCAGAGCTGGAGGAAAGAACTGAGAAGAAACCTGGAGAAAAAACGATTTTCTCCTCCAAAACAAATCTTCGACTCCTTTAATATATATTTTACGATTTCTAAAAGTAATACACACCAAAAATGACCACTTCTAGAAGATAGAGAGATGGATGGATAGATAGAAATATTAAATGATACAGCAAAAATATCTCCTGAATAAAATATGAGGTCAAGTGATAAAGGATGTGAAAGGTCAAGGAAGTGGTGACATGTGACAGGCTGTTGCTATAGCAAGCAAAGCTTTGTCTAAAGTTTAACATTACTGAATTAATAAGTTGAAAAGGTCGCTTCTCTAAAAAAGTGAAAAAAAATGTTACTTGTGCTATCAAAACCAGTGATTTGATATTATTTTTTTTCTTTCAGATAAGACCCCATCTCTACTTCACATTCCCTACACTTTCAATGATTATGATGAAAAATTGGAAGCTGATCACATCTTTTCTTCTCCATTTATCAGGCTGGTGTAGCTCCTCCTCAGTGAATCTGCAGCTATGAACTGGTGCCATCTGTCCACCCGTGCGCTCAGGCAGCCACCAGAAGGCCTCAACATGTGCAGATGTAAATGGAGAGCTCAACTTTCCCAGGACAGAGCTGACCCTGGCAGCCGCCCTCACACACAAACACACACGCGTGTATATCACACCATCAAAGGCACCTCACGCCCCTCATCCATCCACACACACACACACACACACAGATCGGCTGAAAACACATTTTCTGAGTAGTCCATCAAACACCCGCCAGATCATGACTAGATAGGAGATGAGACACACACACACACACACACACACACACACATTTCTGCTACCTTTAAAACATTTAAACTTACAGGTGTGTATTTCTCACAGTGCATATTCACATCTATGTGAGTGAATATCATGAAAACAATCAAGACATATCCAAATCTTATTTCTACCTAAAATCATAACATGATGTTTATAAATTAAACGCATTATGGTGAGAGTTTGGATGGAAATAAGCGTAACTGGTCATTCAAATCAGTACAAATTGACAGCAATACAATTATTTTAATCATATATACAAAGTGTAACTATATATTAAAAGGATAGTTCACCCAAAAATGACAATTCTATCATTAATACTCACCCTCATGTAATTTCAAGACCTCCGTCCATCTTCAGAACACAAATTAAGATATTTTTGAATTTTGAAAGCTTTGTAAAATTATGCTTGAACCACTGGTGTCAAGCAGAGGATTTTAACGATGTCCTTGCTATGTTTCTGGCCATTGATCGTGTTAGGATCCTTGTTGTGTATAAAGGAGGGTCAGAGAGCTCTCAGAATTCATCAAAAAAAATTAATGACAGAATTTTGTTATTTTTGGGGGGTAAACTATCCGCTCATTTATCCGTATATTTATTTATTTACTTATTGCATTATGGTAATTATATTCTTGATTATGGTAATGAGCATTTATAAAGTTATCGTAATGATAATGACTTTATTTATGTATTACTTTATTGTTTCATTATGGTAATGAGAAATTAATCCATTATGGCAATGATCATTTTTTGATTTATTTACTTATTTTGTTATAGTAATGGTAAATATGTACACTGCTCAAAAAAATAAAGGGAACACTTAAACAACACAAAGTCAATCACACTTCTGTGAAATCTAACTGCCCTCTTAGGAAGCAGCACTGATTGACAATCGGTATCACGTGCTGTTGTGTGAATGGAATAGACAACAGGTGGAGATTATAGACAATTAGCAAGACACCCCCAATAAAGGAGTGCTTCTGCAGGTGGTGACCACAGACCACTTCTCGGTTCCTGTGCTTTCTGGCTGATGTTTTGAGTCTACAACCCACACTAGTGGCTCAGGTAGCGCAGCTCATCCAGGATGGCACATCAATGCGAGCTGTGGGGGGAAGGTTTGCTGTGTCTGTCAGCGTAGTGTCCAGAGCATGGAGGCGCTACCAGGAGACAGACCAGTACATCAGGAGAAGTGGAGGAGGCCGTAGGAGGGCAACAACCCAGCAGCAGGGCAGCTACCTCCACCTTTGTGCAAGGAGGAACACTACCAGAGCCTTGCTAAATGACCTCCAGCAGACCACAAATGTGCATGTGTCTGCTCAAACAGAAACAGACTCCATGAGGGTGGTATGAGGGTCTGACGTCCACAGGTGGGGGTTATACTTACAGCTCAACACAGTGCAGGACGTTTGGCATATACCAGAGAACACCAAGATTGGCAAATTTACCACATCTTCACAGATGAAAGCAGGTTCATACTGAGAACAGGTGACAGAGTCTGGAGACGCCGAGGAGAACGTTCTGCTGCCTGCAACATCCTCCAGATTGACCGGTTTGGCAGTGGGTCAGTAATGGTGTGGGGTGGAATTTCTTTCGAGGGCCGCACAGCCCTCCATGTGCCCGCCAGACATATTCTGGATGCTTTAGTCCAGGTCTGGGAGGAGATCCCTCTGGAGGCCACCCGTCGCCTCATCAGGAGCATGCCCAGGTGTTGTAGGGAGGTCATACAGGCACACACACTACTGAGCCTCATTATGACTTGTTTTAAGGACATTACATCAAAGTTGGATCAGCCTGTAGTGTGTTTCTCCACTTCAATTTTGAGTGACTCCAAATCCAGACCTTCATGGGTTAATAAATTTGATTTCCATTGATCATTTTTGTGTGATTTTGTTGTCCGTACATTCAGCTATGTAAAGAACAAAGTACTTAATGAGAATAATTCATTTATTCTAGGATGTGTTATTTTAGTGTTCCCTTTTTTTTTTTGAGCAGTGTTTTTACTTCATTGCATTACGGTAATGAGCTATTTATTTTATTTTAGTTTTGGATTATGATAAAGAGAATTTCGTTATTTGAATATTATGGTAATAAAATTTGATATATGTTATATATTTATTGCATTATGGTAGTAATAAATATTTATTTATAAAAATGTAAATTTCTTTATGAGAAAGATAATTATTTGATTTACTTATTGCATGAAGTAATGAGAGTTATTTGATTTTAATATTATGGTAAAGAGAATTGTTTTATTTTAACATCATTGTAATAGGAAATATTTGACTTATTTATTCACTTACTGCATTATGGTAATGATGGTAATTTTATTTTTGCATTAATACAATAATTATTTTGTTTACTTATTTACTTATTTTACTTATTATCTGAATGGTCTTAAAACAGGATTCTGTGTTTATTCAAAATAATATGTGAAAGATATTACATGAAATGTATAATGACATTTTCTTAAGATTTTAGTGTGAAATATGACCTGGGCACATGAGAGTCGCTGTCTAAATGTGTACATGTGTGTTGAAGCAGATGTGTCTCTGCACACACAATGCTTCCAATGCTGTCCCTCAGGACCTGCAGTAGTGTGTGTAGAGGGGGAGGACTCTATCTTAATAGTCTCAGTGTGAAATAAGGGGCCGGATCATCTGATGGGTAAAAATGATTAGAAGAGGAAGGGTCTCGCTGGAACACAGGACTCTAAGCTGGGGAGGGACGGACGGATAGAGAGGTTCCCAAAAGAAAGAAAGGAAGAATGAGGGTAGGAGGGGAGGGATGAGAAAAGACATAGGGGATGCAGAGGGGGCCAGGGCACGGCGATGTCACACACTTTTTTTGTGCCTCAGTCAACAGGCGTGTGCCGTGATGTGTGTGTGAAAGCACAGCCCTGCTGTCCAGCTTTGCTTCAGAGCATGGGAACCAACTGAACACACACTCCTAATGACCCGCGTGCTGCTTTTATTATATCACTCGCACACGTACACACACACACACTCCTAATGACCCCTGTGCTGCCTTAATAACACACCAACAGGCGTCATTAGATTCGTCCACACAATGGCATTATCACACAGATCTGCTTCTGCAACAGGACAACAGAGACACAGCCACATGTGGGTGTGTGTGTGTTTGTGTGAAGTCTGCCATCCTCATGTAGGTCAATACACATGCAACATGCTATTTTTAAGCTATTTCTTGAGTGAGTTTTCAGTCTTTCAAAATAATCAGAATGGAGTGAATTAAAGATTTTAGTTGTTTGTGTAAAATAAATAAATATATATATATAAAAAAAAATATATATATATATATTTACATATATTACTATGCATAGAATATTATATAATGGTTCATTGAAAGCTAATTTTAATATTGAAAGTTGTATATGTAAAGATTAATAAAAGATTTAACTTGTTAAAACTATAATGTTACAAGTTGTACAATACCATTTAACATTAACAATCTTGGTTAAAGAAAATAAATAATGAATGAACATATGTGAACATACAAATATAATATAATTATAAATGCAATTGTAATAAATGTAATAGATCTTTTATTTAATATAAAATATTTTATATATTTACACACACACATAACAAATTTAAATAAACCTTTTTTAATAAAAGTAGAAACCCAAACATGTTTGGATTGCTAGTTGCATAAGATTACAAAACTATTAAAAAAGGTGGTAAAATGCAGAAGCAAAATGAAATTGTCTCTGCACACTCCTCAAACAATCATTTGTGGACAATTTGTTTGAATAAGGCACAATAAAAAGTAACGTTCGAGCAGTGTACAGAGATTTCAGCATCAAAAAAGCATTAAAGTCACTAAATGCCTCCCTAGCGCATTAAATGAGTCTTCATTCTCTATAAACCTGAATAAATGACACAGACGCTCTGGAGTTATCTCTTATTATCTCATAAATGGTTGTGGAGTCTAAAGTGTGTGAGTACGGGTCACTCCAGAGCCACGGCCTCCATTGCATGCTGGACTTTGTCTTCATTAAATTTTCGCCGAACCATGCCTTTGCATTTCTGCCTGTGAGCTGAATAGGCCATGGGTAATAGATAAAGAGGGTGTGTGTGTGTGTGTGTGTGTGTAGAGATGACCACTCCACAGCAGCTGTCTGTCCAGCTTGCAGGGGCATCGGCACACAAAAGCCCCTCTCCCCTGGGGCAAGACTCACAGGGCAGGGGTCTAAGACCTCTACAGAGAGAGCACAAGAGCGACAGAATGCAGGAAGGCCAGAGAAAAACAGTGGAGGAAGAGAAGGCTGAGTGCTGAGAAAGAAAGAGCGCTTCACCCCCTCACCTTCAGGACCCCTGTTTGTCCCCGAGCAATCAACGTGTAAGAGAGGATTCCTGAAGAGCTCACAACAGGTGCACAGTGGAGAAACGCTAGAGAAGAAAAAGAAAAATGGAGACAGAAAGGGTTAGAGTGCAACAGGAATACAAAAAAAAAAGACACTATTAAGTGCTAGGTTACCTAAAAGAAGTGACTCCACACCTGCTGTCAACAGGTCCAATCGAAATATATTTTTAATATTAAAATAATAATAATTAATAATAAATCAGCATATCAGAATGATTTCTGAAAGATCATGTGACACAGAAGACTGGAGTAATGATGCTGAAAAGCTTTGAATCACAAGTATACATTATGTTTCACCTTGTAATAAAATAAAACAAATAAACTGAAAAAATATTTTTTAATCAAATATATTTTTTATGAATATAAAATGTTTTTTATTTTAAGAATAATAACTTAAAAATAATTATTAACTATATTTATAAAGTTATATAAATTAAATATACATAAAAAGTATATCATTTATACATACAATAAAAATATAAAAACCATCAATTAAAATGAAAATGTATATGCATGCATTTCATAAAAATGTTCATAAAAATAAAACTAAAAGCTGAAAACTGACAGATTGATTGGCCTGGTCAATATCCATCATCACTAATGCTCACTAAACAATCGTAAGCACAGGGGCTGGTTTCGGACAGTTATTGAGTTGTTTGGTTTAAAGGTGCAACAAAAGCATGCATCATGGCGTGCGTGTCTGCGTCACTGATCTAGAGTCATGTCTGACGTTGAGCAGTGATGGATGAGATGTCAGAGGACAGCCTTCGACCGCTGACTCCAGATCAGTGCGTGCATGGAAAACAAGCCCCTTTGTGACGAAGCTCTTCCCACGAGCTTCATCTTACCATCGACACACTCAACACCTGCCACCGGCTTTGTCTTAAAAGCTGATATAGTTATTCTGTCTTTCTGTGGCTTTGTCCAGGGCGGGTCACTTATTGGAGGGTGTGACGCTGACATTCAACACTCCAGTTTGTTACAGAAGTGTGTTGGGGAGCGTGATTACTGTACCTACAATCACGCCCAGTGTGACACTCGAGAGCTCTAGCGTCCCATATAAATTAACTTGAATGCATGCGAAACACAAACACCTGTGTTGTCAGTGTTGTTTGGAAATGAGCAATCATCTCGCAACAGATTGTTTGGGCCTGTCTGGAAGATAGTGCTCATGACAAAGGCTCATAGAGAGCTTGTGTCCTCAGGGAACATGTGTGTGTGTGTGTGTGTGAGGGGGTGATGGAGGTTTAGAGCAGGGGGTATGGTTACTGCCCCCTCCTCCTCTTTTACCCCTTTGTGGGCCCTTCTGAGGAGGATTGAGGAGGTTAAAAGGGAGGAGAGGGAGAAGAAAAGGAGGATGGGGGATGTGTGAGCCCTAAACACAGGTGCCTACATCTGTTCATCCTCAGGGCAGATGCTGCAACAGAGAGAGAGAGACAGAGAAACTTCATTTTCAAAACAAAAGCCTGAAGTACTCCAAGTCAAAAGTTTGGACACACCTACTCATTCTTCATTATTACAGTTTCCACACTTTAGAGTAATAGTAATGTCATCAGTACTATGAGGGGAACATATGGAATAAGATAGAGACCGAAACACAAACAAATAAAGGTTTTATTCTGGACATTCATCAGACAACCAGCTTCCTGAGGTGCTTTCCAACACTCCTTAAAACAAAAGTTGGTAATCCTAAAGAAGAACCATTTCGGTTCCTAAAGAACCTTTCCGTGAACAGAACCATTTTTTTTTCTGAGTGTGAAGAACGTTTTAATATTCTAAAGAACACTTTGTCTTCTATAGAACCAACAGAAAATCTGAATAACATGAAACTTCCAGATGCTTTTATGGAATGGAAGGTTTTCACACCTTTCAAAAATAAAGATTCCAAAATGTTTTTAGGAACAAATAGAACAACTTATTAGTGTGAAGAATCTTTCATTCTGCTATAAAGAACCTTTGGTGGAATGGAACGATTGACAGCCTTTCATTAACTGTTCCCTCTTGGTGGAATGACCTCTATCCGAGCAGCTCCAAGAAACGGCTAAAACACATCTCTTCCATCTTTATTTGACCCTCTAACTCTAGCACTATAATCTAATTCTATTTGATCTGTCTTCTTTTATTGACCCTCTATCAATTTCGTAATTTTTCTAATTCTCCTTAAAAAAATCACACTTATATTCTCCCTACTTGTTTCTTAAAAACACACACACACAAAAAAAAAAAACTCAAAAGAAACCTTGCTATATGTATTGTGTTAGGCTAACTAATAGTGTTGTTGCTCTTTTGTTGGTTTTGATTGCTTCTGCTGTCCTCGTTTGTAAGTCTCTTTGGATAGAAGCATCTGCTAAATGACTGAAATGTAAATGTAGAGCTTCTTCATGATCAATATGAGTGAAGGAGGAACATGAGCATTCATGGCGCTTTTCTTTCTCTATCCTTTTCAGTAACATTAAGTTTATGCACAATGCACACTGTGATCCTAAAATGTACTTGACATCTAAGTTACACTATGCCTGATTATTGGTGCATTACAAAATATTTTTTAAATGTTCATTATTAAAAATGCTTTGCCAAGTATACTATTTTTTATGTATATGCATGTCTAATATTGGCCATACACTGACAAATTAATTGGTATATATTTTTATGTATATATATTTTTGAAACATGATATTAATAAAATACAATATAAAAAATAAAGTGAATTTTTAAAAAGTGCCAGATTCATCTGACTTGCTATTTTAAGGTATAGCCTACACGTGCTTCTTTCAAATAAATGTCACTTTGTTTGATGTTTTACTGCAGTGACATTCAGTCCACTGCATTTGTTAAGCCGTGAGCTAAAGAGGTATTTGCAATCATTACAAACATACAGTGTGAGGTATATAGCGTAATTTATATTTTAAAAACCCCAGAATCATCACGTGGGACGAAAGCGCACTGCATCGACATCTTTAGCGTGGGGAGCATGGTGTCAAAAATGCCTATGACTTGTCAAATCAATATGTTGAGAGAGAGACAGAGGTCGATATGTTTTGGTGGCATCAGTCCCTGGAGCCCTCGAAGCAGATGTGTTTTGATACGCACAGGCACGCGACAAGCGTCAGCTCCCAAACGTCCACGCCTGTCTCCTTACGCTCGCGCACACCCACAAACAGACGCACGCGGGCGCAAATAAGAGGATCCCCGCGTAATTATTGAATGATTGTATCCCCGCGGGAGGGCCTCCGAGAGAAGCTCAAAGAAGCCACGACCATCATGTCCATGGCAACGGCGCATGATAATGAGCCTCGTGGTCAGAGCAGGGGCGCGCGTGGATTGTTGGGGCAGCTGGTCAGAGTAATATGATCTAAAACAATGCTCAGACCACAGGTAGCCTGGTGAATGAGCCTGACCTACTAAAATAAATACGCAGTTAAAACACAATTTCTGATTCCAGGGTGCAGTCTTAATTACCCCTGCTAAAAACCATTAGAATTTCCGTCCTCCTTAATTACTGTTGTTATGTCCGAAAACTTGTGTCACTCTCACACTAGGCTGCACATCATGCTCTCACAAAGTAAAAAAATACATTGCAGAACTCACAGCGTGCAGACATATAATTTCTGGTATGATACAAGGTCTCGGCTTTCATATTTTGTCATATTTTGTAAACGAATTTCAAACAATAAGCACCATTTTGTGGCTCTTCAATGTGACTGCAGATGTATTTGTGTGAACCAACATGAAATAAACACGAACGAACATCAGACCATATGCAATTTTATTTTCAGGTGAACCGCTTGAGTCAATAGCCAACACAGTCTCGCGACCAATTCGTACATATTCGTATGACCTCACTTGTGCGATTTTGTACGATTTTTCTAAAACCGTACGTTTAGGGGCGGGTTTTAGGTGTAGGTCATTGATACAAATTCATACTAATTGCCAACTCGTAAAATACGTACGATTTAGAAGAAATCGTGTAAATTTGTACGAGGTCATACGAATTTTTACAAATTAGCCACCTTGCAACTTGCAATAGCTTATACTCTTTTGTGTGCTTTATTTTTTGGGTAAGATGATAGATCATGAAGCTCTTCACTCAAGCTCTTTGTAGGTCAATTACAAAAAATGACACACCATCAATGTTTAGACATTAAAACCATTCAAATGGTTTCCCGTATAGACCTGTATTGTGTTTTAAGACCTATTCCATTAAGATTTAGTGGTTTTAACAAGCAATAGAATTGACAAATTAATAGTAGACACCATAAGAGTTTCCTTTAAAACCAGTAGACGATACAAATGTTGCATTGTTTAATACATTAAAAAAAGACACAAATAGCAGAACAAGGGACAACAACAAAAATACAATTAACTATAGCTGTAAACAAATACACTAGGCTTTGATCCAACAGCTTGAAGGGGCAACCATAACAACAATGATGCTGACCAGCGATCAGTTTCTCGATATGCCGATAAAAATTGGCAGCTATTACATGACAGAGAGCTTCACAGCATTTTTTTAGCTGTGCTGAGGGACGACAAGTATCATTGCGCTAATAAACCCGCACTTTTTAGATTTGCCAAAATCCACCTATCAACCCCTCCTCAAAAGTGACCGGATGTGCGCGCATCTCCCTCTTTCTCTCTGCTCAAACATTTACCTTCTCCGCGTTTTTGTAAGATACACCGTGGCGTATCAAATCATATTCTCCAACCCCTTCGCCGATCGATAGGTCGCAAACAACATTATAGCCCCTAATTGTGATCCCCACACGACTTCATATGATCGATCCCGTGTGATGCGAGCCCAGCTTAGGTTCCCACGGCCGCCCATGTGCTGTCTAACTCCGCTGGGACTGCAACACTTCTGGCTTCGCCTGCGCCATCTGGCCCCTGCCGGCCCATACCGTTACAGGTTCTTTAACATGCTTCTAGTTCAATTTAGACGCAGGGCAGTGAGCACACACACACACACACACACGGGCAGTGGGAGGGAGGAGACAGGCGTTTAGTCAGTGGCAGATGGTGTGTAAGGGTCTGGTCGCGTCTGAAGGCGTACCGTAGACCCCCTTCAGTGACTGTCCCCCGAGGGGCTTCGCAATCAATGAAAAACGAAAGCGCAAAGAAAGGCAAGAACAAGAAGCAAGCGTGATACTAGCCGAGGGACTTGCGTTACTACAGGCTCCAACACTTCACTGTTAGCAAAACCACCGGACCAAAGCTCTGGCTCAAGAACTCGTTTTTGCCTTGCAATGTAAAAACCATAAAAGGAAAAAAGAAAAAACAACAACACACACCCGATGTAAATATACTACTTTAAAACATGCCTATTTAAAGAAAAAGTAGTATAGCAGTATGAATACCTTATACAACTGTCAAGGAAAAAAATACTTCACATAACACATAAAAATGACAAAATAATATTAAAAATTTTTAAAAATAAACAAATTCTAAGGGCGCCGCTGATCCCAAGGGGCACCAAAACATCAGTTACCTGATAGTGACAATTTACAACCCAGTCGCAGAACATCTACCAAGAAGAGGAGAAGAAGAATAAGAAAACTGGACAAAGATAGAGGTAAAACTATGTAATGAAAATATTAAACTAGATGAGGTAAAAATTTGAACTTTATGTTGGCCTAGTCCAGTTCAAAATGCCCAGAGTTCCAGAGATCTATGATTTAGGGTTTTTTTTTCCGCATAACTTTAATATAACTTAAAAATTTGACGGGATCATCCAGTCATGGGTCCGAATGCATGTGCTCGAAAACCACTTTGAGTCATGTTTGTGTGAGTGTTTGAACACAATGATTATTGGTGGAATGGGCTATGAGGTAAGGGGCACATGCTAAAATCTAGCCCAGGGCAGCAAATTGGCCAGGGCCAGACCTGTTGATAAATGTTCTGCATTGGTGTTTTGTGTTGCATAACCAGACCAAAGTTCAAGAACTAATTTTCCCCTAAAAAGCATTAAAGTAAAAAAAAAAAAGAAAGAAAAGCAAAAAACTATGCAAACATACCACAGTAAAACATATCTTTAAAGGAAAAAATTGTGTATAAATTATGATCTACCTTACGACTACTTACCTTATACTCAATACAACATATGAAAGTTACAAAAAAAAAAATATATATATATATATATATATATATATATTTTTTTTTTTGTACATAAAATTTGAAATAAAAAGTATATAAATCACCGGTTTTATGAGGTGTAAAAATAGCAAAATATTGCATTTGCTATGCTTTTCTTGCATGATAGTGTGTGTTGTAGTCTTTAATAATGTTGGCATTTTTATGGGTGACACACATGGGTGTGTTAGTTGCTGGAGAACTTTAAGTCATCAGGTGACCTTCCATATCAGATTTTATGCTTATTTCGTGATATTGTCACGACCAGCCGTGCGACTGGGTTGTCCATATACCACTTGTGTTGTCATCAGAAAGGTTTACAGTTTCTAATGAAGGCAAAAAAAATATTTCTTAAAGCTTTAATGGCATATACAATTAGTAAAATATGCAGTACATTCATTTTCACTGTGAAGATTAAAGAAATATTAAGGATTTAAACAATTAAATTTAACAGCAACACTTTATCTGGTTACTAGAAATACATGTGATGGGGAGGGGGAGTGCCATCTCTTCCAGCACATTTCCAATGTCCCACCCCGGCCCCCTGCGACCAGCAAAGTTTCACTAGGAATCCATTTTTTTCCACTCTATGATGTCAGAAAATTTGGCTCATTTAAAGGTTGGTGGTTTGGAAATACAGAAAGAGCTCAAAGCATATCTTAACACAGTGATGTAATTTGTCTCACTTGTGTTTGGTTACTATGGACCTCAGGCGAAAAGCTTTTGTGCTTAAGAAAATCGCACTTAAATGAACGACCAAATTAACACCCCCTCACCACCCCCACTGCACACGCTCGAATCTGCCTTCTTTTTTTTCTTTTGCACACACACTTTTTTTTCTCCAAAAAAACTAATACTGGGTGGGGGGGTGGGGGGGGCTGATTCGGAGCGGGTTCTAATGTAAGACAACAGTCGGGCATCGAAGACGTTCAAAAGACCAGGAAAAACAAACATATATTTATTTAAATGGGCTGCTGAGAATGGAACGATAAAGAGGCGATTTGCTTGTTTTTGTGGGGCTCCGCGGATCCCCCGATTATGAGAACGGTAGCGCAGGTGCTGCCTGAATTACCATACAGCTGAGAGCAAACTTATTCCGCCTGCACACAATAGCGGAGCGCCCCGGGGATGGCCACGCGAGCAACACACACACACACACACACACACACACTGACGCACGCGCGCGCGCGCACTTCGGACTCTTTCACTGCACGCGTTTAATACACACACACGCACGCACACACACACACAGAGCGGAAAAAGGAAAGCAAGTGGAGAATTTGGCCTCCATACAAATGATGCGTATTCTTTTGTGAGTTTGCCTGACGCACACACACTGTTAGCCTGAGGAATGTTTTTTACACACAAATCAGGAGACTCCCTCAAGCAGGAAACGAAAAGGGAAGTAAACTGAGATTGTCTTCCTCAAATGTGCTGTTAGTTAACTTTTTATATTAATTAGTTTACTTACGCCAAATAAAACACGCGTTTTTATAACTCCCTGAGTGAATAAACAAACACAAAACTATCAAGCAGTTTTAAAGCGCGTCGCATTGTACATAGATCCTAACGCAAATAATATATCTACAATAAATAATCCAACGTCAAAAAGTTGTAAATTACCACTTTTACGCACACACAAGCAGCGCTGATGAGTTTAGGAGAGGTTGGTTGGTAGGGGCTGGTTGCAAGGGAGCCGCATTGTAAAGCGTGGGACAGATTGGGGGTAGAGGTTCATTAACATATTATTACCCCGGCATGTGGCACCCCGTATAAAACTGGCGACAGGCGGCCTCGCTCCAGATACAAACGCACAGAGTCCGCAGGAGAAGGACGTGAGGAGGGATGTTGCACCAGTGACGAACCCTGGTTTAAAATCAGACCAAGAAGGAACTATAAGAATACGCACGAGCATCTTTTCAACTTTTCTTCTCCGACTTCTAAGGATTATACCATTCTGACGGAATTCAACAAGTCCGTTTATTTTATTTTGGGACTTCTCTGATTTGGACACACTTTTATTCCGGGGGAGAACTGGGAATTCTGTCGCTTTGTGCGCACTTGACATGAAAGGGAACTGCGTTCACACTCAGTATCTTTTGAAAGCACGCCTCTTCCAATGAATCAGTCGGCGAAAAGAAAAGGCGTTTAATACCGATCTGATCTGGGAGCAGCCAAGTTGCTCAAAGACTTTCAATAACCTATTTATTTATTATTTATTCATCATGGGACGCTACTTACTGTTGCTCTTCTCCATCCTGTACATGCTGCTCTGCCAGGTAAGACTGACTTCTCACTCTAAAGCAGTGTATTAATTGCATTCAAATTTAGATCTAAAATTCAAACATTACTTCTTCTCCAGGCGTCTTCCTCAGGCGTCTTCGAGCTGAAGTTGCAGGAGTTTTTGAACAAGAAGGGTGTGCAGGGCAACAAGAACTGCTGTAAAGGTGGACTGACCTCACCGTACCAGCAGTGCGAGTGCAAGACTTTTTTCCGCATCTGCTTAAAACATTATCAGCCCAATGCATCTCCAGAGCCGCCCTGCACCTACGGAGGCACCAGCACCCCTGTGCTGGGCTCCAACTCTTTCCAAGTGCCAGATACCTTACCGGATGGCTCTTTCACCAATCCCATCAGGATGAATTTCGGTTTCACGTGGCCGGTGAGTGCTGATGCACTGACTTCGAGAAGCAATTCAGAAGTAATAATGTTCACCTCTTTTTCTGATTGGACAAATCTGTTTTTGCTGTTGCAGGGAACCTTTTCTCTTATTATCGAAGCTGTGCATGCTGATTCCAAAGAGGATCTGACAACAGGTATGTGGTCTCATAACAGAAAATGCATGTTAATTAAATTTTTTTTGAATTGCATCACTTAAAAACATCTTCTACACAGAAAACCCAGAGCGCATCATCAGTACCATGACCACACAGCGGCACTTGACTGTGGGCGAGGACTGGTCTCAGGACCTGCACAGCGTGGGTCGAACCGAGCTCAAGTACTCCTACCGCTTTGTGTGCGACGAGCACTACTACGGTGAGGGATGCTCTGTATTCTGCCGGCCCAGAGATGATGCATTCGGTCATTTCACCTGCGGAGAACGTGGAGAAATCATCTGCGATGCTGGGTGGAAGGGCCAGTACTGCACAGAACGTGAGTTAAAATACTGTGTACTAATATAGTAAATATTGCATCAAATTCCTGTCGGTTTGACAAACTCAACTTAGATTTGAAAAGATTGCGGGTAACTTATTAAAAAAGAGAGGGAGAAAAAGCAAGGAAGAAAACAAAGTTAACGGTTACGAACAACTTGTAACTAATACCCCCGCCCCCCCACACTCACACTCCCCCTTCCAGCCCACTCTCACAACACACCACTTGATTTATTCCAGTCGGGAGGAGGAAAGTTTTTAGGAATAATCTCACGCGTGCCATAAATTTACATGCTGGCTTCCTATTGGCTTCTCTCAGAGTGGGCCGGCCGCTGATTGGCTGGCGTAAGGGAGGTATTGTTTGAAGTGGGCAGCTGCCGGGAGTGCGCAGACAATGGAGCAGCTGTCGCCCGCTGGCCGCGCATACACCAGCTGTCCACTCTTATCTTCCCTACCCAGAGACATTGAGAGCACAGGAGGGAGAAAAAAAAAGTTTTGACCCACAGTGAAGAGAGGGAGGAAAGAAGGGTCCCCTTGTTTGTGAGCGCCCTATTGTTGTCATGTGTTAAGCAGAAATTCTTCAGTGGTGATTAGGAGAGTTGAGTATTTTTTAGCAAGAGAGACTGCTAATAGGTATAAGTGAACCCACCTCCATCTTCATTTGACATAAAATGTTCTAGTTAGGATTTACAGAAAACAAAGTTAGGATAAGAAAATCTTAACGCAGGTGTTTTGTCCTCCTTACAGCAATTTGCCTTCCGGGATGCGATGAGGAGCACGGTTTCTGCGAGAAACCTGGAGAGTGCAAGTATGTTTATTTCGATGTTTACATCATTAGCTGCTGAAATCACCTTCAGGATTGATTTTCTAATCTGGCAATTTGTTTATTTTGTGCATCAGGTGCCGAGTGGGCTTTAAAGGCCGCTACTGTGATGAGTGCATACGTTACCCAGGATGCCTTCATGGAACCTGCCAGCAACCATGGCAATGCAACTGCCAGGAAGGCTGGGGTGGCCTCTTCTGCAACCAAGGTAAGAAAGCGAGCAGAGCAAAAGACACACAAAAGATCAAAGAAAAGCATTTAGAGCGGGCATTATGGCCTTGAAAGACTAAGTGACACAAGGAAGTTTGGTAGAGAGGAGAGAGGCTGGTAGAAACAGAGATATGAGAAAGATGTTCAAGCGTGCAGCAGCTGTCCAGCTGCGGTCCAGCCATGTGTCACTGCTTTGGGCCGGATTAATCCACATGTGCTCAACATATGTCCACCTCTGTTACAGATCTGAACTACTGCACACATCATAAGCCCTGCCTGAATGGAGCCACTTGTAGTAATACCGGTCAGGGCAGCTACACCTGTTCCTGTCGGCCAGGATTCACAGGAGCCAGCTGTGAGACCGAGGTCAACGAATGCACAGGAAACCCCTGTCGCAATGGAGGAAGCTGCACTGTAAGTTTGCCAACATGTAAATGATTTG
This sequence comes from Enteromius treurensis, assembly GCA_032275025.1. Taxonomy (NCBI): domain Eukaryota; kingdom Metazoa; phylum Chordata; class Actinopteri; order Cypriniformes; family Cyprinidae; genus Enteromius; species Enteromius treurensis. The sequence goes on from JAUCMU010000001.1 coordinate 23,138,924, forward strand.
CACAAACCAATGCTTTTGCATTTAAACACTCGTTCTAGTTCTTTTGTTGAGCATTCCATTTCTTTTGCGTTCACAGGACATGGAGAACACCTACAGCTGTACTTGTCCACCTGGTTTTTATGGCAACAACTGCGAGCTTAGTGCCATGACTTGTGCGGACGGGCCATGCTTTAATGGCGGGCGCTGTGCCGACAACCCCGATGGTGGTTACTTCTGCCAGTGTCCCACAGGATACGCAGGGTTCAACTGTGAGAAGAAGATCGACCATTGCTCCTCCAGTCCATGCTCTAACGGTAGGATGCACTTTTGGATTTGAACTGCATGAATCTTTGCAATCCAGAGCAGTCCAGAATCTCATTCTCTTTCCTTTTTCCGGTCCACAGGTGCACGCTGTGTTGATCTGGTGAACTCATACCTGTGCCAGTGTCCCGAAGGGTTCACAGGCATGAACTGCGATCGTGCCGGGGACGAGTGCTCGCTGTACCCCTGCCAAAATGGCGGGACTTGTCAGGAAGGAGCCAGCGGTTATATCTGCACATGCCCACCTGGATACACCGGACGGAACTGCAGCTCACCTGTGAGCCGCTGCCAACACAACCCCTGCCATAATGGCGCCTCGTGCCACGAGAGGAACAACCGCTACGTGTGCGCTTGCGTTCCGGGATATGGAGGACGGAACTGCCAGTTCTTGCTTCCGGACAGAGCATCCCAAATCGCCGGAGATGTTCCCTGGACTGCCGTGGGATCAGGAGTCCTGCTGGTGCTGTTGTTGGTAGTTGCATGCGCCGTGGTGGTGGTTTGCGTTCGCTCGAAGGTTCAGCAGCGCCGACGGGATAGGGAGGAGGAGGTCGCCAACGGGGAAAACGAAACGATCAACAACCTCACGAACAACTGTCACCGAGACAAAGACTTGGCCGTAAGCGTCATCGGGGCAGCTCCTTTAAAGAACATCAACAAGAAGATTGATTTTCACAGCGATCTCGACGACTTGAGCATGACAACAGAGAAGGAGAAGAGGAGCTACAAGACAAGACATGCGCCTGCAGACTACAACCTGGTGCATGAAGTAAAATACGAGATGAAGCATGAGGTCAAACTGGAGCACACTGGGAAGGAGATGGCAGTGAAGGAGTTGTCCGAGAGCAGCGAGGATGTAAAGTGCCAATCTCTGCAGGACTCTTCTGAATTTGAGGAGAAGCGCAGGAAACGTCTGAAAAGGTAAAAAATTGTGTAGTCTCGTCTAGGATAACGATCTTTGAATGCTTACTCAATTTTTTCCTTTCAAGTGTATGCATCGCTAACATGCTACTTTTTTCCCCTTTACAGCGATGCATCAGAAATGTCAAAATATTCAGAGTCGAGGTATTCTGAATCAAAGTACTCTGAATCAAAATACTCAGAATCAAAGTATTCCGATTCGCTGTATTCCGAGTCAGCATGTGCGTCGACATGTGCATCGGCATCCACGTCGGCTTGTGTCGACACCAAATACAAATCCGTCATGGTGATGTCGGAGGAAAAAGATGAATGTGTAATTGCAACTGAGGTGAGTGTGACATGTGACAGTGTGTCCGTTTAGCTTTCCCACCTTGAGTCTGAGAACGAACTAACAGGCGCTTTGTTGTGTTTTCCCATCTCAGGTGTAATGGGCCTGCAGGAAGCCGATGCTCATTGTGTCCTATGGGAGACATTTTGAACTCCCTAAGAAAATGCTGCTGCTCGAAACCTGGTGGAAATGTCCCACCTCATGACTACTGCTGCTGAGAAACTAAGACTGATTAACTGATATTCAGGATGAGCTGGTTCTCTGTACTGAAAGAGGCACAGGCAGTGGTGGCCTGTAGGCTTGGAAGCTTGTGGAAATGATAATGATGGCAGGAGTGTCATTAAAATTTCAAATGTAGTTGTAAAATTTACCTGTAAAGCCATTTTAAAGGTGTTGGACAATATGTGTCCATTTTTAAATGTTTTTTAATATGGGTTCATCACACGAGAATGGCATTAGGAAGGAAATAAAGAAAGAGAAGAGAAGACAAGAAAAGTAAAGTATCACAGTGTTTTGCCATGTGGTGTCCAATAATGTGTCAGCATTGTGGCAACGTTTTAGCAATATTTTTGGCAACATTTGCTGGTTTTCCGCCAATAATTCCCACAGGCTTTTACTGTGCCCAGAGACTGCACCAAACATTAAGGATGTTAAGGACGTAGTTTAAAATAAATGTGTCACAAATTGTTTTGCCATTGACTGTCTTGACACCTTGGTGAAGATGTGATAACATTTTAGCAATATTTTGGCAACATTTGCTGGCCCCACATGTCAGTGTACAAGGGACTACATCAAAACGGTGGATGTTCAGCCATACTGGCCTGTCTTGCACTGGGTTAAAATGTCACATGATGTCATATCCTGTCACATGACCAGTGGAATCTATGTGTAAGTGCTCAAAAAAATCTCAAAGTCTTCCAAGCCTCCGCTTTTTTGCATTATGGTTTAGAAAATGTATGTAATTTGTTTTTCGACGTAAAAAAAATAAGTTTGTGTTGTTGATGATGAATAATATCCTTGTTTGTATGTTTTTTGTTTCCTTTTTTATAACAAGAGTTGTATGATTTAAGTTAATTTATTTTTTTATTTAAGTTGTATTTCTAAATATTTGTAATGTTTTTAAGATTATTTAAGTTTTCCTAAGTTGTTCCTGTTACTTGCAAAGGCACTTCGGGTTGCTGAGATGTTTTGAGAAAAAGTTATTTAAAGAAGGATTGTAAAAAAAATGTTATTAATGCTATTGTTTTCATTAACAGGCTTTTGTTTGGTTTTCTTTCTCTGAATGAAGTTTTAGCTTAAATTATTTTTCCAAATAAAGATTATGAACTATCAAAAGTAGTTTGTTCTTTTAGTAACTCCACTGCTTCATATATATTGTGCTTGAAATAGAGCATCTTTACATTCACATTTGAATGCTGACAAATTTCAGCTTAAAAAAAGACAAACATATAAACCACACAAACCACCAAAAACAAACCTACAAAGTGTCGTGAGACGCTGCTAAATTAGAGCCTCTTTTCTTGTAAGCTTCTTTTGTGGTGGTTCGCGTTTTCTTTTCTCTTTGCTGGATTTATGACTTCTATGTGTGCCACTCTGTAAGAGTTGGAAATGGTTCTTTAGAAAATGGGGAATAGATTGGGATGCGGTTTCTTTATAGGGATGAGAACGAAGCTAATCATTAACATCTGCTCTGGCCTCTTGGTCACCCCATACTGGGCTATTCATGGCTTTACCCCACATTCTGCCTGCCGCGGGTGCATCGCTCAAGAGAAGGGCCTTTGAGAAACGCCGTCAAATAGCTGCAGGATGTTTACAAGTTTTCCAAACTGACTAGAGGGAGAAATGTAAGACTTTGGGAAAGGGGGAAAAAACCTGAACTAGTTGGCACATTTCCTAACTGGATGAAACTATTTGGCAGGTGTTTTGGCGGGAAGTCTTTTCTTGATTTCAAACATACATCACCAAAACAACAACCAAAAACAAACAATTTTTTAAAAAGATGTTCTCTTGAGCTATTTTAGAGAAAGTTTGTATGAGATTTTGTATCCTAACACTGATGCAGCTAGAGAACAAAATGTCTTTTGTTGAGCCTTTATGGCTAAACATTAAGCTCGAGGAGAAGTTCAGAGGAGTTCTGGCTGAGGTCTCTTACAACACTCATCAATGGAGCTCTGGGGAACAGGCAGAGTCACACAATGTAGCAGCGGACAATAGCCGATACAAAAGGGCACCATTTGGGAGAGGCAGTGTGTGCCTATGAATGGAGGGAAGGGAGGGGGCAAAGAACGACAGATGTTGTCTGTCCTCCTGTGTCAAAGCGTCCTGCAGGCAGAAAACACCAGCTAGACCCCACATGGCCATGAAGGAGAGACACAATGGAGACCCTTCAGCTCACGTCTCTTGGTCTACTCTGATATTTTGCAAAGTAACTTAAAACTTAGCTCTATAAAGTTTTTCAATTGATTTAGATGTTCATTCCGAGAACACTCACTAAAATCGTTTTATACTACTTATAACACAATTTTATTATATAATTATTATTACTCATATTTAAAGTTAGAGTTTTTTTAAAACTGCTAACACCTAGCAACCTCATAGTAACACCAAGGCAACCACTTAGAACTTCTTAATAGCAACAGCCTGGCAACCACTCAAAACACGCTAGCAACCTCATGATAACTCCCCAGAAACAATATTAGAACACATCATATTAACATCCAGACAACAACTAAGAACACCTTCACAGCAACAACAAGGCAACTGATCAGAACACCCTAGCAACCTTTATAGCAACACTGTGGCACCCATTCAGAACCCCCTAGAAACATCATCTAGCATCCTCATAGCAACACCCAGGAAACAACTTAAAACATCTACATAGCAGCTGCCTGGCAACCACTTAGAACACCCTAACAACATCTTAACAACACCCTGGCAACCACTCAGAGCACCTTCATAGCAACTTCCTGGCAACCACTGAGAGTACCCTAGCAACATCATAGCAACACCCTGGCAACCACTTAGAACACCCTAACAACATCGTAACAACACCCTGGCAACCACTCAGAGCATCTTCATAGCAACA
>JAUCMU010000001.1:23143654-23157066 GCA_032275025.1 Enteromius treurensis
ACCTTCATGGCAACTCCCTGGCAATCACTGAGAATACCCTAGCAACATTATAGCAACACCCTGGCAACCACTCAGAGTACCTTCATAGCAACACCCCAGCAACCATCCAAAAGATTTCAGCATCATGGTGGTGTTTCACATGGGCAAACACCAGTCACTTTAGAATGTGCAACCAAATTAAACGATTTAATGTTTGTTTCCAAAAGAGTAAATTTGAGTGTGGCCTTTACAATACAACTATAATGGAATCGTAACACAGCTTTCATCAGAAGGCAAGTGCAACCCAAGATCAAGCTGGCCAAGTGTTCTCCACTTCAATTAGCACTAGAGCTCGATCTGCCATCCCTGTGACTTCATGGAAAACAAAGAGGGGAATAAGAGGTTTGCTCTGTGATCCCGTTGCATTTTAATGAGCCGATCATGTAGAGTCCTCAGGGATCAGACGGTAACACTATATTCCAGCACAACACCGCGATAAAATACGAAACAGCAGCACACTCGAATCGCAAAGTCATCAGTCACGTCCAACTGTGAGAGCTCGGCTCACGTCCACTGACACTGGTTACTGATGCGCCAGTTACCGGCCGAGTGAAAAACTAACCGGAGAAGAACAGGAGCCAGAGCTGGAAATAGCCGAGGAACCCAGAGGACGAGAAGAAGAACATGTAAACTGGGAACAGGAGAACAAGGAAGCAGACTCGAGTGCAACAGGGACAGCGCAGGTGTGATGAAATAGTCATGAGGAGAGGCAGAGTCTAGCTTGAGTTACACCTGCCGCTCCTAAAGTAATGAAGGAAAGAGCCAGAGGAGGAACGCCACAGAGATGGGGAGAAGAAGGAGAGATACAAGACGCTGGCAAGGGCATTAGTGAAGCCTCGGGGGCTTTGAGAAGGTTTGTGGAGTGTTTTATTTGTGCACCTCTGCTATTGAATTGATTGTATTTCATCATTATTTCGGCTTTACATTAAAAGGCGCATGTCTTGCTCACCTTGCATGTCTGTGCTGTAAGCTCACGTCTCATACATGTACAGTATGTAGATGTTAAACTGAGCTATTGTGAAATGTAAAATGGCTTGGTTAAGTTAGTAGCTCGAGCTCTGGCATAAAAACCATCTAACCTTTAAGCCTCTAGGAACTTGTTTAACCCACGAGCTACATTAAAATATCCTGTTTCTGGTACAGATCCTGCTAAGATTGCACTTATCGCTGTATTTAGGAGTTAAAAGTCTCTACCTTCACCTCAGAGATGTAAATTATTCAACAGCACTTGGATTCCTTCACAATCTGCCAATCAGGGAAATTAAGGTGATGTGTCCTGAACAAGCAGACACTCGGATGTCAATTTGTTCTTCGCTACTTCGTCTCTTAACAATCTAGTGTGTGCATTGTTGAGTTGAAGGGACGTCAGAGAAACCAGATGATCTACAACAAAACAAAAATAACATAAAAATGCATTTTATGGTTTACATGCAAAGTAACACTTTAGTTTAAGAAGCATTTACTGTAGTTTAGGAATCAGTTCTCAATATTAACCAATCCAAACATAGTTAATGGTTTTTTAATAGCACAAATTGGACCAAAAATGTGATCACATGCAAAATAATAAATGGTTTTGTCAATAAAGGATCTCCTGTCTATATAGTATAACTTAAAAAAAATAAAAATAAAACCAAACAAGTTTAGATTTAGATGCCAAGAAAAATCTGACTGGGTTAATCAGAGGTGCCCAAACTATTATCATTAAATAAACCTAAAAATAAAACAATATGTTTTTTAAAAAACATAAATTACAATAAAAAAAAATATATATATCACTTGTAATTTTATTTCAGCAAGCAATATTTCTAATTTTCAGTTTTACTTTTGTTTTAGTTTACTGGTGTACTGTAATAAATAAAAACTTAAATAGAAATTAAAGTACATTTATTCAAATTTTAATAAAAACAAAAAAATCAGACAACTTAAAGATAACTAACATAACAAAAAGACTCAAATTTAACTTAAATTAAAATGAAAAACACTAATTATAAACAGTCTTAAAAACAAATCGGATCTTAAAAAGCGAATTAATTTGCATTCTAGACATTGTAATGAACAAAAGATTTAAAGAAAATGGAAAAGAGAAATGAAGGTCGTCACTGGCCAGCTGGTTTGTTTGTGCATCTCTGGTTAACGATCACGATCAATGGAGTGAGAACACAATTTACACATTTTGGCACACATCTACTTCTTAAGATCAGAATCATTCTCCCCAAGCTATGGAGTTGAACACTGTTGGAAATATGTGCTATTTGACCATCTCTAATTCAGATAATGGATGAAGATGAAGACTCATTATAGAGTGTTGTGCCATCTGCTGTAATCTACTACTAATCAATTTAGTCTGCAACCAGGAACAAACACCAAAGAATATCAATTTTATTTCATATTATATCATTTTATAGTTGAATTTACATTGAATTCCATGCTGCATTATACCATGGATAACATAAACAAATTAATGTGCAGCACAAGCAACACTTCTAGAAAAAATAGTGGACCTGAAGAACTCTGGAGCAACTGTTACTTAACTAAGAGACCTAAAGCATGACTCGACTGGAACCGGCACTTCAGCGCTCAGAAAGTCGCTCTGTGATAGAAATGCAGAGCAGAAGAGGGAGCGCCAACACAAGCCGACGAGGAAGCATCAGCATGAGCAGAAGAGAAAGTGTCAGCCAACACGCAGGTGAGATTTAACCCTGTAAAGACTTACATGTGAAATTATAATCAGAAGCATATTTTTTTATTTTTGGAAGAAAAAAGGACCAAACTGAGCGATTTATGCCATTTTTTGCAATTATTTTTATATAGACAAAAGGTAAGAGGAAATTCTGATAGCTTGTAATCTAAATCAATGATATCTTTATAATAGTAAACAGACTAGTTGGTTAAAAAGCATTTAAATATTAGTTAATATTAGGAAATACTTTATATTTCCAAATATGTCTTAGTAAGATGCAAGGCAAAACAATGATGATTGATTTCGTGATTTCAGTTCATTTATTTATCTCAGATTGGGCAGATATCCCACATTATACTGTAAATTCCAGTTTTATGACTGGATACCGTGATTCAGTCTGTGTTTTTCACATCGTAGAAAACATAGGACCCTAGTATTGGGTATAAATTGGGAAGTATAATATGGTCATACACAATATACTAATACTACGTACTAATAAACAGCCAATATGTTATTAATAGGGATACTAATAAACAAATAGTTAATAGTGAAAATACTAAAGTGCTATCAAAATTTAATTTATTTAATCATGTAATTATTCATTTATCTATGCCGTCTTCCTCAAACAGAGACTAGAAGAGAAACAGAACAAAGCAGCAGCAGCCGCGCCATTTTTAAAAGAGCCAATCGCTTCCTCTCACGAGACAGGGAACAGGAAGATGGCAGTTCTCCCGCTCCCGTGCGCTACTTCGAGAGGGGCCACCCTCTACCAGCCAATCACAGTCCTGAGCGCAAAGCCACAATCCCCTTCCGAAACCCCGACCTGGGTCTCCCGTCCTACAGGAGGCGCACTGACTATCTTAGCAACGAGGCGACGAGCGGCATCTCACCCCAGCGACACATGTCCTACTCAAATTTCAGACGCGGAGATAGCCAATCCCGCGCAAGCCCTCGTTCCGGCAGCCCGAGATCTACCAACGTCTCACCGCAGAGGCGAGGGGAATCGCGCAGTTCGTCCCATCGCAGAGGTTCCACGGGACACCGGACGCCCCACACGTCCTCTAGACAGCCGTCTGGGAAATGCACTCCTTCACGGAGACGAGATTCGGTGGCCACGCGCACCACGTCTCCCTCGCGAAGCTCAGGTACAAATAAATATGGGGAGCTCTTCAGCCCCGCCCACAAAAGAAGCCCCTCCCAGAGCTCCTACGGACACAGCTTGGATTCTGAAAAGCTGTATAAAAATCTCAAATCAATCGTGAGTTCAGCAGAGTCAGACGCCTCCGAGGAAAGGAACGGCTGGTCGAAAAGACATTCTGATGTGGACATCGATGTCGATTACAGTGAACGCAAACATAGTGGTCGCAATAGCGGTCGCAGCAGTCGAAAGAGTGGTGGACGCAATACTGGATACAACAGCCGGGATTTCTCTCCTAAAGGAGGCTATTGTGATTACAAAACAAGCCCTGGCAGTCGAAATAGTGGTTATAACAGTGGATCTAACAGCCATGGTGCCTCAACGCCTTATCAAGATTACGATGAACACGGTATACCAAAAAACGGTACTCCGAAAAACAAAAGCCGCAGGAATGGCGGATACTCAGACACTTCGGACAAACAATCTAGATCTGATTCCCGTCATTCAATAAGCCCCACCCACTCCCCTCTAAGCCCCGCCTCACCTCGATCAACACCTGCATCAAGGCGGAGCCGGAATCAGGCTCCATCCCCGGATGTGCCCGAATCAGAGATGGACAAGCCGGCCAACGGTCGAAGCAAAAGCAACATCAGGCGGGGCTTGGAGGCGCTCATTCTTTCGGAGAACACCAGGTCTTCCAGCCAACCAGCAGTGCCAGAGATGACCATTGAGGACTATGTGATCATTGCAGATATTCCTCGAACGAAGCTGTACCCTGAGGAAGAGGAAGCAGTAATAGTGAGGAGGAGACCTCAGAGCCGGAGCCCACGCAGAGACAATCAGCACAGGTCAGAGATATGTAGAGAGATGGAAGACTTTTCCACTGACATGGTGCTGGTGCTAATAAAGAAGCAGGTGCCTAATCTGAACACTTACACCGAAATAAAAAAGTGATTGAAATCCTATTACAAGTTACTTCGTTGTGTCATTTACAGCTTCCATCTGAATTTTAATTAAATAATTCCTGACCATTACATACATTTCAGCAGAAGTTTGGCAAACAAAATTATTTTGTTTGGATGTTAAAATAAGGTCAACATTAATAAACAAGTATCACAGGTTTTACATTTTTTTTGATGGATCACCAGATGAATCTCTGAGGCCTGACTATTTCCATAAAACGGCAGAGTATTTATATATAGCTCTTAAGTAAAAATATGGACTTGCTCTTAGAGAGGTTCACAGATCCCCATCAAAGCACCGGCATCATTTCAGTGGCAAAGTAAGTGTAAGAGAGGGGAAACCCTGTCTGTAAATTTTGCATCTCTTTTTTGTGGTTGAAGTGATGGGAGATATGACTATGAGCGTGAGGTTTCCGAAGAGCGTGGCAGAGGAAGAGAAAGAGAGAGAGGAAGAGACCGCAAAGAGAAAGAGCGCAGACGTCTAGACAAAGAGATGGGAGGGTCATCAAAAGCCAACAGCACAGCGTCAGGCCATTCACAGGTGCCTGAAATAACAGTTTCATACACTACTTCCCTTCCTCTCTGATATCTGATGTCAACTCACCTACCATCTATTCTGCTGAATCTGCTGAGGCCAAAAATAAAAGTGGCATAAAAATGGCACAGATGGTAAAACAGGCAAAATGAAAAATCCCATAGACTTACACAAACTCTGAGACTAGATGTTTTGATGTATATGGAACCACCTAGCAACCACTCAGAACCTAGTCACTAGCCCACTAAAACACCCAGGACACCTTAGAAATCTCATATCTAGCAGTTTTGGGAAGGTCACTTTGGAAATGTAATAGGTTACAGACTACAAGTTACCCTATTTAAAATGGAACAAGTAGTGTAACTATTTCAATTACTTTATTGATGTAACCGATTACATTTGATAGTTTAGTAGCTATGATACTGTTTTTGAAATCAAATATTTGCATCGCTAGGAAACACTGGCATCTAACAACGCGGTGGGAAAAAACTGTTAGAAGCTCTTAGAAATAAATAAAACTAAATAAATCAGTTATTAAATAACCATGTGGCTTAATCTCATACTTTAGAGCAATCAATGCAGTTTACGAAAGATATCAAATAAAAAATGTGTGTGCATGTTTATGAGGACACAAATTTGTATAATGACATGGGTATGACATAGGTATTACAATATGAAGGCGATTTATGAGGACATTTACAGTGTCCCCGTAATTCAAAAGTCTTAGGTTTTTTGAAAATCTAAAAATGCACATAATTTCCTATAAGGGGTAGTTTTAGGTGTAGGGTCAGTGTAGGACAATACCACATACAGTCTGTACAGTATAAACTCCATTACACCTATGGAGAGTCCCCATAAATCACAAAAACCAACATGTGTGTGTGTGTGTGTGTGTGTGTGTGAAAATTCAGATGTAACCCCCATTGTATTCATTAACATTTTCACAAGTAATTAATTTTTTAACGTTTTTCGATAAATGTAACAGATTACAGGAACGTTTATTTGATCATTATTAACTAAATGACGTAGTTTAGTAAGTTACTCCCCAACACTGAGAGCTAGTAACGTTTTCTCGAGACACCATTTTTAAAAAACACACCTAAAATTGCTTAGTATTTCTCTATATATGTTCTCAGAGGTCCAGCAAAAATGGAGAAAGCATTAGGATGGTAAACGGAAAACACAAAGGTCCAGAAGAGCCCCCTCAGATGCAGGTAAAGTCACCTCAAGTCACGTTACACTCATTGCTAATTCACCAACGCTGAGGTGTTCGGTTTCTAGTTCAGAGGCAGGTGTCTGTGTGTTCGCACTTTTGAGCTCATAGACAGCAAGTATATTATATTTAGCGCTAGATATAGAGGTTTTATTAAGCTGTGAGAGGTTTCGTGGGTTAGATTACGCCGAGAGAAGCTGTAGCCTACAGCTGAGCTTGTTTATGTGTCAATCCGCGAGCAGCTTCGCGGAAGCTTCTGGTCACGTGACCAACTCTTAGAGATGCTTGTCTAGTCACGCAGGGATAACTCATCGTTTTTGGACAAGTTGTATTTATTTTAAAGCAACATTTAAGCGCGGGAACTGCTTAAATGAGCGGGAATTTGTATTTATTCAATGCACGACTATATGCATTTCTGTAACACTACGTACTAGCAAGAATTGAGCAACTAAAGCAGTTTCTTTCCTCTTTTATGCCTACAACCGGATACCCATGTCGGTGAGTCGTAGAAATGTGTGTGTTTGTTGAAATATGTGTGTCCCGTGCTCTGGATTACTGAGCTCTGGAATGTTACATTGTTGCTCTGGGAAGATTGTCTGTAGATGTTGAGTTGACTGTGTGTGTGTGTATATATACATGCACTTATTTTAACGCAATTCATTCTGTTTCCTATAAGCTTGATCTTCCGCACTGTAAAAAGGGATGGATGTACATGCTGGATGAGGATGAAGAGGTACAGTTCTGCTTCTGTTGATCTAGATCTATTGCATGGCTGTCTGTGGCTGTTATAAGGCAGTTGCCTGACCTTTACTTTTACTGTTTATAATTCCTCAAATTGTTTTAGATTTATTGATGTATAATTTAAAAGTAATTGGAAATGGTGAATACTCACAGGATTTAAGATATACGTCTTTTGATTGTGCCTAAAAGAGATAGAAAAGGTTCTGATTGTTGTGCAGTATTAGTCTATCGCTTTGTAAAAATGCACCCCAAAACAAACAAACTATGAGTTACTTGTTTTTATTTGTAGTGGAGGAAGCACTGGTTTGTGATCTCGAACTCAGGATTGAGATATTATAGAGACTCTGGGGGTGAAGAGGTAAGCAAGAATAACCAAAATTTGCATTGAAAAGAGTTGTGCGGATTCGTCAGGTGCAAGACATCAATTTAAACACAATCTGATTTAACAACATGATCTTGAATTCTGTGTTCTTTCTCCTTGATAGAGAGATGAGGCGGATGGTGAGATTTATTTACGCCACTGCCTGCGAGTGGAGGAATTTGATGCCGATAAAAACTATGGACTTCAACTGCATGTAAGTCTCAAAAGTTAAACTCGTCGGGAAAAAGTCTGAATATTCCTATGTCTCAGACCTCGGTGATTGATTGGCAGATGCGTGATGGACTGGTGAGCCTGTCAGCGATGACCTCCAGAATCAGGAGGAACTGGATCGACACGCTGAGGAGGAGAATATCGTTCAGGGAATCGTCTGAGAGCGTTCGGTATGACAAAACTGAAGAAATAAACACAGAGAATCAGCCACTGGGGCAAATATCATAAGAACAAAACATATATTTTGAGACATGACAATTAAACATGTTTTAGGGGCATTTATGTTTTGTTTTCATGACATTTAAGCATATTTTAGAATACACAGGTAGTATTTGCTGTAATGCCTTTATGCATGTTTAACAGCTATTTGACATCCGTACTGTGTAGAATTACAATAATGTGCATAAAATGATAATGTACATTAAAAATTAATAGTAAAATGGATGGATATGGATATTCCAAAAATATTAAATATGCACAATAATATGGACTTGCTACATTGATTTATGTCTAAATGTATGAATAATGTTTTGAGAAGACATGAAACCTATTTTTTCTGTGTTTTTAATGAACATTAAGCGGTTTTTGTAATTGCTATGTAGCATTATAATAATGAGCATCAAACGAGAATCATCATTGATAATAATAAGAAAAATTAGGAACAAACTTAATAATGCAACATAAGCTTAATCTTTGTGCCAAATCCTTTGATTCTGACTTTTAAACTTGACATGTTTTTCTATATTCCCCCATCAATCATTCATATCAAAATATATCAATAATTCATTAATCATTCCTTTATTAATAGTTATCTGAAAGGTTAGGCTTTGGGCTTTTTTAAACTGAAATAACGTTACTGATGTTTCGCTGGGGGAGGTTTGAGGTTTGATTTAGGTTCCTGTTTTCAAGTAAGTAGGAAGTTGATATATCTGCCTGTTCTCAGACACCCAGGCAACTCTGTCATCAATGACAGAGATAACTCCAGTTCCCAGAATGCACCGTCCCGCACCTCTCCTACACCCCATGACCCGGGGTCAGATGTCGACGGCCCGTATCAGGATGAACCCGACATGGCGTCCCCACTGCTTACAAACCGGAGGGAGGCTGGCGAGGGCCGTGACCGTGAGCTAGAGAGACGTCTGGAGGGTCGAACCAAGTGGTTCCAGGACGGTGTTTCCGACAGGGAGGGCGAAGACCCCTGGGATAAGGTGGAGTTGAAGAAGGGTGTCGGTACTCCAGTGATTTTGACCCGGCTGCAGGTCCCTGATGCTCAGACCGGGCCAGACATCGAGAGGAAGTGGGCAGACTTTGAGCAGCTTCCGATCGGAGAGAAAAGGTCGACCGTGGGTGCCCAGAATCCCCAAACAACAAATGAGGTGCTTCAGCGAGAGGTGTGTTTTTAGACTTGGATGTCCTTTTGGTCCAGGACCATTTGATCTGCATCGTCTGTGTGTGTGTGGTCAGGTGGTGTCTCTGAGGCAGCAGATTGAGGCTCTTCGACAGGTCCGCGTGGGGCCCGGTGTTTGTGGTCCTGATGCGCCCTGCGCTATGAAACTGGAGCAGATGGAGAAAGAGCACAGAGACAGACTGCAGAAGACACAGGATGAGCATGAGAGAGAGCGCAGAGAGATGGAGAGAGACAAACAGAGACTGCTGCAGGAGGAGGCCAAGAACGCAGTCCAAGGTCTGTCTCAAGAGTCAAATAAAAGCGATGGAACTTTGTTAAAGAAAAAAAACACTGTTGTTTTTTATTTTTTTTATTCATCTGAGAATTCTAAAGATATTACGCTTTCCACAAAAATATGAAGCAGCACGACCGTTTTCAACACTGATAATGATCAGAAACAGTTTTATCTATGTATGATTTCTGAAGGATCATGTGACACTGAAGACTGGAGAAATTATGCTGAAAAATCAGTTTTGATCACAGTAATTAATTATATCATATTTCACAATATTCATGTTTTAACTGTATATTTCATTAAATAAATAATCTCAATGAATGTAAGAGACTTTTTAGACTTCTTTAGAAAAAGCAATTAATAAAACCTTACAGACCACTTGTGAACGGTGTATATATATATATATATAACTGCAAATAGAGTAAATAAATTGAGTTTGTGATTTTGAGTTATTGTTAACTAAAACTAAAATCATTAAAAAATGCAAAAATTACTACTTATCGTTGCCAAAGCTACATTTCTCATCATTTTTCATTTAGTTTAACTTAAATTAATTAAACACCAGTATGTAAACTTATAATTATAAATTAAATTATTTAATAATTATAAAAGCCTATAAATAAAATTCCATACTCTAAATAGGCTATCTTATTAAACATGTTAAAAGCCGTAGTAGTATATCAGTGATACTAAAGTAATACAGATTTTGATGATCAGGTTAGATTTAAGTGACTTTTCCCCATCATTTTAAGCACTAAGCTTCTCATCTTCAATCCTGCAGCGATGGATGCTCTGAGGAAAGCTCATCAGGAGGAGATTGAGAAGCTGAAAGCTCATGGAGGAGGAGGGACGACAGACCCCTTCATCAAACAACAACTGTATGTCCACATTTATACATTCATACCAAATACATCCCATATGGACAGTCAAGTAACTCAACATAGGTTATTCTTACGTTACTTACTGTAAAGATTTTGCAGCAAAAACCCATGTGCACCATGACCTGAAGGTGGACATTTGTACAATTATACTAAAACAGTATCAACTATCAAACAAATAACGAAAAGGCATGTAGTAGATTGTGGGTTTTTCAGCAAAATTTGAATCATGCTTCCTAAAACAGTGGGTTTTATAGGGTTATTAGGTATACCTATTAGTTTTCTAAATATCTGAGAATATATAGTGCATGCCAGAAAAGGCCGACATCTTGTTCATACTCTCAAGCATAAAGTGTCATGCGTCCCGCTCAGATGTGCTCAGAGCATCAGAACACAAGAGCGGCAGGTGTTTGACTGACAGTTTGTAATTGACAAGAATCCCACGGAGAGAGTGGACTGATCGCTCATCAGTCAGTCATTGAGTTAATCAATGCGTGGCTTTGTGTGTCTGTCAGGCGCGAGTCGCTCTCTCTGCAGCAGGAGCTGGACGGTCTGTCAGAGCGCTATTCCCAGCAGTGCGTGGAGCTCAACCGCATCCAGAACAGCACCGAAGAGCGAAACGGAGAGATCCGGCGGAAGGAGAGAGAGATGGAGCAGCTCCGGCAAGAGAACCAGGTAGACAAGAAGTGGGATGAGATTTGACACATTAAATAATGTATGATATACACTTTGTGTGGCTCTGAGACTAACATGGAACAAAAAACATTGAAGGATATGAGGAAATAATAGTAATAGTTTCATTATAATAAATTTTTTTCAACATTTTGACAAAGACAGGAAGCTTTTTTACTTCTAGTATGACATTAAACATTAAATGTGAAGCGTTTTATTATTCGTATCTTGCCACAAAGAATTATGGGAAGTGTATGTTCAAACCTTTATATATTTGAAAATGGCCTTTTATTAAATTCAGTAAAAATAGTGAAATAGCTAAATGTTTCTTACTATTTAAATAACCGTTTACTATCCCAGTATACTGTAAAATGTATTTTCAGCACTATTACATTGTAAACAAAGCTATAACATTGAAGATAAACCTCTCTAATGCTGTTTGTAACTCTAAGAATGAAGATACATTATTCTCGTGTTATTTGTTTTGTAACATTTTAAACGTTTAATGGTTGCTTTTGATCAATTAAGTGCATCCTTCCTGAATAAAAATGTTACATTTGTTTTTTTAAGTTATATATATGGGCTTTTCTGCCTTTATTTGAAGGGATAGTTGAAAGCAGACAGGAAAGCACTGGGTAAAGAGAGGGGGGTAGGATCAGCAAAGGACCTCAAGGCGGGAATCAAACTCAAATGTCAGCACACGAACCACTATCAGTGCCGACAAATGTTACATTTCTAATGCGAAAAGAAGCTTACAGAGCATTTCCCGCTAGTAATGATGGCGCGCTACTTTCAGACATCACGTTTAATCCTTATGTCAGATATTGAAATCTAACTCACGGCACACAAATCAATTAGTCAGAGAGGAAACAGATAGAGATTTCACTGTCTGTACAATCATGTCTGAATAGACAGCATCCTGTTTCATTGTTCTCAGAAGAGTGACGGTCTGGGTCGGTGTGAGTTTGGTTTACTCGCCCAGGACTGGATTACTAACACTAATCAGGGTTATCGCCATTACACAAATTCTTCGAAATGGCTTTCAGATCAGGACAAAAAACAAACGATTGCCTTCTTGTCAAAGTGTGAAGGAGCATGTCTTAGTTTTTTCATTTTTAGTTTGAATGTGTCACATTTCCTCTTCCTGTTCACACAGGAACTGCAGGCCCATCTGACGGAGGAGATAAGTCTCATGCGGTCCTTCATCACAGGTCAGAGGTCAGGAGTTGTTCCCCTTGGCAGTTACGAACGGAGCACCTCGGAACTAGAGGTAAGGCTCTGACCTTTGACCTATAGCCTACATGAAATAAAAATACCTGCCACCATTTCATGATCAGCTTTTACATTGTTTTTTATGTATAATGAATCATTCAGAGAGATGTATGTTGACAAGATGTGTGACAAGATCATTTGATAATATATTAAAAGTTATTATATTGCTATTATATTAAATTTGTCGTATATTTATTGCTCTGCATGAAAACTAAACTCAATCTCCATTAAAGGAATGGAAAAAACAAGGATTTATATACACAACGAATTTGCCCTGCATCTTCCTCATGTGTCCAAAAATAATTAGCAAAACATACTTATAAATCCTAGATCGTAGGTGAAATTTCATACCCATATTGTCCATTTAGTGGAGAAGAGGTGGCTGTCATCTTTGACCCCATTTCTTTTTTTGACCATAATTAAAAGCCCTCTGCATTTGCTTTTCTGGGCACAAAGTGGGATGATGCAGAATCAAGGGTTTCTGGTCACTGTGAGAATAAGAGGAGTGAGAATCAAGATGCTTTTGGAGTCCTGATGGTGTAATTATGACATCAACCAGCAGGGGATAACTACCCTAAACTATGCCACATGTAATTGGTGATCTGGGATTTCCACTCTGTGCATACAAATTGCAAACTGTGAACGGTACATATAATACAGGAAAAAAGACTTGTATGTTTGACTTGTATTGTATTTTTTAAATGAAATTCTTAGCTGATTTACAGATGAAACAAGACATTCAAATAGACGACATAAAACATGGGAACAGGGGTTATAAAACTTACATTAAGACACAGCACAAAAAAGGAGAAGGCAAATATAAGGAATTACTTTCAATGAGCTTTAACGTGTCAGCAAATATAATTGTGCTGAACAAATTGTGCTGAAGTATAATTACACAGATATTCACTACCGTTCAAAAATCCAGAATAAACTGTAATATTGTGAAATATTATTTCAATTTAAAATAACTGTTTTCTGTGTGAATATATTTTAAAATGTAATTTA
>JAUCMU010000001.1:23157166-23174491 GCA_032275025.1 Enteromius treurensis
GGAGAATTAACATTAGAATTAAAGAATTAATATTAGAATGATTTCTCAAAGGTCTGAAAGTGACACTGAAGAGTGGAGTAATGATGCTTTGTATCACAGGAATAAATTACATTTTAAAATATATTCACACAGAAAACAGTTATTTCAAATTGAAATAATATTTCACAATATTATTTTTAATCTAATAAATGCAGCCTTGATGAGCAGAAGAAACATCTTTAAAACCATTAAATATCTAACTGACCCCAAATCTTTGAACAGTAGTGTAAATATATATATATATATATATATAGTGAAATTTTTGACGCGTTGGGAGTTTAGACAGGCCTGAGGCTGGTGATGTCATGGGGGGTGGGGCTTATGACTTGAGTGATTGGTGTTTCTGTAGACGAACACTGCCATCTACTGATCACCAGCGTCAACACATTGTAAACCATGTTTTACAGTAATAAATTCTCGTTTGTAATTTGTTGTCTTTGTCCGTGTGTGTGGGTGGTTTATACATTATTTATGATGACACTAATGTGGCTGTTCAAAAGAATCTAGTTTCCCCCCCCTCCATTCATGAGGGAAAGAGCATATTTAGGTGCTCTGACTGGGCACTGTTTCATTTTCACCAATTGGATTAATCCTGCAGCTTTTTTGCCAATATTTTAAATAGCCCAGGGCTATGACAAAAATGAATTAATAATTGTATCAGAATGAAAATCAAAATGTAATTTGAAGTCGTGGAGTATAATTGTTATGCTGACATGTCCGTGTCTGCCTGTAGATGTTACTGAAGGTGAAGGAGAGCGAGGTGGAGTTTCTGCACAAGGAGATCAGCTGTCTCAGGAAAGAGGTCCAAACTCTTACTAAGGTACAAGTTTGGATGCATGAAATAAAAAGGAATAGTACTCACTTCACAATGCTCCTAGCCTTATTGCATTAATATAAATATAAACATATACTAAACCATGAATAATGACTGTATTTAAAGTTGTTGTATGTATTGTAACTTGTTCTCTGCCTGTAGGAGAATGAAGCATTGAGCGAGCGTTTTAAGGAGGTGTATGTAGAGCTGACTGAATTACGGGGCCGCAGTGAGAGAGACATCAATGCACTTAAAGAACACCTCAAACTCACAAACGCTGCACTGGAGGAGGGGCGTCTCCTGGGCAACAGCACCAACCAATGAGAGCACAGCAAGGGGTCAAATGAGATGGATGGGATGCACTCATTTCTCCATCTCCCTTCAGTCATGTGTATACAGGATATTGCGTTATGTGAATCATATGTGAAGACTACAGTGGTGCTGAAAGAGAATATAAACATTCCAGGCTCTTAAATCAAGATATTTATGTAAGTTAAACACAATAAACTACATCTGATGGACTTGTGTGAAAGTGTTTGAATGTAATATCTTTGTAAAATAAACCAAAATACAACCAGCAAGTAACATTCAAGCAATTTATTAAATAGAAGAGAGGCAGCTGATGAGGGCAGCCTCAAGTCATATTGCCTTTGACAATATTCAAAAACATAAAAACAGCATTAAACTTTGGCTTATGGACATGGTTAGTGTAATGCAGGAATGTAAACACAAAAATGTGTTCACAATCTTAATTATTGCATAAATATATCCTGTTCATCTGCATCTGGAACCGCTCACATGATCTTCAGACTGCTGGAGTGAAACATGCTCTGAAATACAAGAACATAAATATGTCTAAACCACATTCACAATTTAATACAGGATATATATGGTTATTAAATATACATATTACTTGTACATTAACTCAGTCGTCGTCATCATCATCATCTGGGACGAAGATCTCATGTTCCTCCAGAAGAGCAGCGAAATTTTTACTGATCAGATTACCGACATAAAGGAAGGGAATCACCACTATAACCATACGGGTCAGACCGAACGGGACCTGTAAAGGTATGATTTAAAAAATATCAAATTTAATAATAATATCAATTTAAAATTAATTACTAATTAATTAACAAAAATAAAACTGTGTGCGGATCGAAAAGCGTACAACTGGCGTTTAAAAACATATACGGCAAAAAAAAACGCATTCGTTAAACAGACAAATCCTTAAATAATTAATTAAAAAAAACAACCGCATACGAAGTACTTCCTTATTTTATAAAAAATATGTGCCGCTCCAACAATCTGATTGGCTATTAGTCGTGTCAGTCAACCCGTTCTTATTTTTCATTGGGTAGGACGAAACCCAACTCTGGTTAATGCGTCCCCTCGGGAGTCTCCAGCGACAACACGTAAAATCGCACCTTAACTGGTTTAGGAAGGACAGCCCCCGATGTAGTTGACACGACGGTTCGGCTCAAAGTCGGTCCTGTTGCTTTCACTGGTTTTGGGCCAGTGTTGCGGCTCAGTGTTGTTGTATTTCTAACGAAAAAAGCCCGAGAGAGACGAGCTACCAACGACGCCATGTTTCCTGCTTGTGCGCTTTGGAGACACGCCCCGTGGACACGCCTCTTCTGGGTTTATAATTAGGGGGCGGAGTAAATGTGAGCCATTCATCCAGTGCGGTTACTGAACTCAGCAAAAATTATTTATACTTTTTAAACTGAAATAGTTGTGTTTAATTATTATTACATAATATTAATTAATCATTTGTGTTGTATATTTTACATTAGTAATGTTCATAAAGCTAAGTAATGTCTTGGCACTCTACATGTATCAGATAATAGAAAGGGAGGAATTTCACACAAACATTCATGTGTCAACTATTTCAACAGAGACACACCTTCAGATCTTAGGTCCTCCACCCCATGTATGATAAGTCCCGACAATAACAATATGACAGCGTGACACAAATGTAGCATGTAGAATGGAAACTTTAAAAAAATGAATGAATAAATATTAATTTTTGTTTAAAAAAAACGCTTCATCTGAAAGTGAACATGTAACATTGAACATGTGAATATAAAAAACATTTAAAAATATAAAAATAAAAAAGTAGTTTTCTAATTTCTAATTTATTATACAATTAACAAAAGCAAAACATGCCTCTAATGTTAGCTTGCTCTATTCTTTTTTTTTTGTTTTGTATTCTTTTTATTTATTGCATAATTTAAATTAAAAAAAAAAATTGTTGATTTTGATTGCTTCCATTTTACTCACTTGTAAGTCGTTTTGATAAAACATCTTCAAAATGACTGCAAATGTAAATGTACTGTAAATTACTAATTCTAATTTTATAAATTACTGCAGTCCGTATATTGAGACAACGTTAAAACTATTAGCAGCCTAATCAGAAACCTCGTAAAATATGAACTAATTTGCAAACTTAATATTACACTTATGTATGTATTATATGTATTATAAGTAGATAAAAATTAAAGTTGTTGATTGGTGAATAATATGGCGAACCTAGCACAACACCCGCCCTCGTTTCTTTGATTGACGACGTTTGTGACCAATCAAATTCTTCATCTGAGAGCACAGAGCCAATCAGCGAGCTGGCCGGACTGGACTGAGGGCAAATCCAAAGAGCTGGCAAAAATCAAAAATGGCGCCCAGCTCGAAATCAGAGAAAGATGACAACAAACAAAAACAACAGAAAAAACACAAAGAACACGTCGTCAAACTCCTCACGCGTGCGCGGGTAGGCAGAAAGGGAAAATTGGGCCAAAGTGGCGTTTATGATGTGAAATGTTTTTTCCCTCTAAGCGCAACGTAGATAATAATGTGGGTGTTATTAGCATTTTTAGCTGTAGCCTCATTTAACGTCATTATGTGTTTTTCAGTGTTTGTTATTTATATATGTGAACCTTTTAATGGACGCAACCATGGCAACATATTTTTTCGCAGTTTAAGGTTCCTTGGGGCAATAATAAATGTTCAACAAACAACGTTCATGATTACGAATCTGTCATGATTGATATGCCCATCAACAGCCAAACGTAGATCATTGTGCATTATTCTCCACTGACATCTATCATTCACATTAAAATAACAGTTTCCATCCTAAATGCTATCTCATTACTGTAAATAGGTCAATATTTAACATGAAAAAATGGTAGAAATGTCACAGTCAGATAGTGTTCAGTGCACATCATGAACAATCTTCAATATTGAAACAATAGCTTCAATATTTCAACAAAACAACCTTGATAAAGCAGCTTTCTCTACAAAGTCAGTCCAACAGCCAATTTAACTGGTGAATGGCTCTATAAATATCTCTATTTATATCTGTCAGTTGAATGGGCATCTCTCTCAGAGGCTCTTCCGGAAACTCCCTCCACGCGTCTGCGTCCCGCTGAAGACCATCGTCAGTGAGGAGTTCCTCAGAGCAGGGTGAGGAGAAGACGCGAACTGGCCCCTCCGTTGTCTGGAAGCGATATGAATGATGTATCTGATTCTCTTTCCTGTCACAGGCACATCTTCCTGGGCTTCACCAAATGCGGCCGGTACGTGTTGTCCTACACCAGTGACTGCGGAGAGGATGATGACTTCTCCTTCTACACGTATCACCTGTACTGGTGGGAGTTCAATCTGCACAGCCGCCTCAAACAGGTACGCTCCAGTTTGAATAATAGAACTTTCTCAGTTTGTGTGGATGGGTGCTGACCCTCTAAATCAGTTTTGACTTGTGGAGCTCCTCAAGGTTCTTTCCTTGCTCCAACTTTGTTTTCATTATATATGCTTTTTTATAAACTATAGACTAATGGCTCATCTTTTATAGAAGGCTTATAATGGATTGTTTGTCTTGTCATACCATTCTTTTAAACAATACCGTTCAATTGCACTTTATAAATACAAAACTGAGCTGAAATGAAATCTGTGGCATTTAACAGATCTTTTACAAGTTTTCCCACTGATATAACGTGAACGTGTATCTGTCTCTCTCCGCAGGTGCATCATGTGCGTTTGTTTGCGGGTGAGGACATTTACAGCGATCTCTATCTGACCGTTTGCGAGTGGCACAATGATCATTCCAAGCTGGTCGTCTTTGGCTTTAAGTAAGAGTCTTGCTCCTCTGCACGGTGTGTTATGAACTTATTACGGTTATCTAAACACGTGCTCTCTGTGCTCTCTCTCTCTCAGCACGCGCAGCTCCAGTTCAGCCCTGATGAACATGATGATGAGTGATGAGAACAACAGGGACATCTACATCACCATCACCTCAATGCCTCCCGCACAACCGTGCAAAGAGTGCTGCCCTGCGTCCTCCGTGTCCACCATACGCACAGGTGCATTGGTGTTTCATCATTATAGATGAAGTGCTCCTTTCCAGCTCCTAGCAAACGCTTTCCTCTGTTGACGTGTGAGCAGGTGGTGAGTGTCTGCAGCACGGTTACGTTCTGAACGCTCGCTACCAGGTGGTGTATCCGTTCCCCACGTTCCAGCCGGCGCTGCAGCTGAAGAAGGACCAGGTGATTCTGCTCAACACCAGCTACTCTCTGGTGGCCTGCGCCATCTCCCTCTGCTCAGGTACACAGCCAGTGTTTGTTCACGTGTTGCTTTGTTCAGTTATTAGAGTGATTTATTTATCTATAATTAATGTGATAGGTGATGGTCAAAACAATCAGATTCTCTACCGTAAGAGAGATGCTTCCTCCTCTTCTCCTCCTGCCGGACCTACATCGCCTTCCTCATCCTCGTCCACCTCGTCTCAGGGGTCACCCGACCCCAGACAGTTTAAGCCCCATTGCACCCCGCTCTCCTCCAGCCAATCACAGGCGGCCGTGCGGGCCAGAGAGTTTGCGGCTGACATTTTTCGCCGAGCTCAGGCTGGAGCGAGGGAACACGACAGAAAAGCCAAAGAGAGGGAAGACACGGACACCCAGCGATTCCACAGCGAGGAGGAGCGAACGAGAGAGAAACAGGAACGAGACGCAGAGGTCCCGGGACCCTCGTCTTCCTCCTCAGGACAGAACCAGAGTTCAGTGCTGCCCGCGGAGGACAGTGCTGTGTGTAACACAGTCATGTCTCCTGGATCCACCTCCTCCGTCTCCTCTCTGTCTCCGCATGCTCATGAGCCTTCCTCCTCCTCTTCCTCCTCAGAGCCTGCTTACGTCAACTACACTACTCTCAGATACAGACTACCGCAGGCCAGGACTTCAGAGCAGCCGAGCGGTACGACATTTATCATCTATCATCCAACACAAAATTCAGAAACTGGTCTGGCACGTTATGTATCCCCCAGACTGATTCAAACCGGTAGCTTGTCTTTTTGAACTGCTAAAGGGATTCTGTCATATCATAAATATCTTTATTTGTGACAGATTTTTCATTTATGGGTGAACTGTCCCTTTAATTACCAGACCCGGAGTCATTTGAATCAGACCCTGCCAGGCACACAGGGTTTTTTGTGATTCACTAAAAAGATTAAACTCTTAAAAGCCATTTGGTCAAGAATCAGACTTGGCCGGTGATGCTGTGTTTTTGATTCACTGATAAGAACTGATTCATAAGAGCCATTTTTACATGCCAATCAGGTTTTTTATTAGCTAAAAAGATTCAACTCGTAAAAGTTATTTGTTTTAATTAATCGGACCGTACTGGTCACATTTTACATTTGTGATTCACTCATAAGAACTAGAGTAATTTTTAAATGATTCAGACTATGCCAGACATGCTATATGTTTTGAACTGATTCATAAGAGCTGTTTGTTTAGAGCTGGTCTGAACTGGTATGTAATCTGTAATGTGTCTCTCGTCTGTAGGTGATGAGGATGATAAAGTCCTGCTTCCTTTCACTGTGACGGATCTGAAGGGACGAAACCTGCAGCTGGTGACGGGACAGTTCAGCGGTCAGGTGTGTGTCCATGCCGCACGCATCCGGTGCCTGCAGGACTGTGTTTGATCTCTCCCCTGTGTTTGCGTCTCTCTCTCAGTGTGTGTGCATCGAGCAGCTGACGCTGGACTTCGAGTACCTCATCAACGAGGTCATCAGGAACGACGCCGACTGGGGCTCCCAGTTCTGCTCCTTCAGCGACTACGACGTCGTCATCCTCGAGGTAATGGGAGTTTTTTGCAAAATGCATTAGTGCTGCCCATTTGTTCCCTTGGGCTGGATCTGGAAGCATTTGTTCCGTGTATCTTTTTTAAAATGTCTTTGTATAAGTGTTACAAGCTGCGAGGAGAATCACGGCCTCGTTGCAGTATTTGATCTGAAGTAAAAAAATTGAATGTTTACTTTGTTGCGCTCTATTGGTGCAGTGTTCAAATTTGCATGTGTTCTGCTGTTTCTATGGCAATAGGTTTGCCCGGAGACCAATATAGTGGTGATAAACATCGGGCTGCTGCTGCTGGCGTTCTCTAACAGCGAGGATGAACACTGCAGGTACACACACACACACACAACCATACATATGATGAAATGTTCATTAATACGTTGTTTTCTGTCTGTGTGTGTAGGCCCAAGTCATATCACTCCAGTTTGCAGGTCAGTTGGGATTTGAACACCGGAGCATGTCGTACTGTCGGTGTCGGTGACCTCACTGAGGTCAAAGGCCAGACCAGGTAATGCCTTTTGGGATGCGTGGCCCGTGCTGTCTGTCTGTTTGCCCTGGCACAGATCTCCTCACGTGTTTGTTTCTGCCGCAGTGGAAGCGTGTGGAGCTCCTACAGGAAGTCTTGTGTGAACACTGTCATGCGGTGGCTCGTTCCTGAGAGCAGCTCGCGCTACATCAACCGCATGACCAATGAGGCTCTGCATAAAGGTGTGGTTTACACACACATGAGCAGTGCACCAAAATAAATAAACCAATTGTATGAAATTGTAATTCATTCATAGCAAAAATTGGATAGTGCGTATTTTACTTACAATATTTTTGTGGCTTTTTGTTTCTGCTCGTTGTAGGTTCTTCTCTTCAGGTGTTGACTGATAATGACAGAGGCACGTGGATCGTCCTGTGAGACGTCACACACACACACACACACACACTTCTCAGTGCTGCTCTGCTGTGTCCAAGCGCAGCCGCTCTCAGTGTTTCTGTGGTGTTTGCCGCATGTATCCGGGTGATTGTGAGGGAGCAGATCATTCAGGGACACGAAGACACATTTGGGCCGAGCAGATCCACGGTGCCAGCTCCACCTGTTCTCCAACCGCGAACAGGGCACTCTGGGAACATGAAACACGTCAGCGATCACCATCCCAGGACAGAACAGAACTGAACGTCTGCCTCTGTTTAACTTGGACACTTATACACACTTGTTTTGATGTCAGTGTAACGGACTGTGTTTTAAAAATTTGGACAGTGTAGCTGGACAGAAATAAGACCTTGTTTTGGGGCTCATCTGTATTTGTTTGCTCGATTTGTTTTGTTTGTTTCAGGACCCAGTTGTTTACATCCTTTAGTCCCAGTCATCAGCCAATCAGAAGCTGTCGACCCATCCTGCCCTTTTTTAATACTAGTTGTGGCCTCACAGCTGGACTGGAAGAGAATATGGTTTTTATGCAACGTCGGTTTACTTTATTTTTTTGATAAAAATTAAATATTCCTTGGGTACATTACTGGTTTTATGACTTTTCGTTGCCTCATTGCGTTATTTTAATATTACTTGTATGCAATGTTTAATTATCGTATTTATAATTGGCTTTATATTTGAGCTCTTATTTTAATTTTGTTGTAGTACATATATATATATTTTTATTTAGTTTGAGTTTTCAGTTTTAGTTCACTGGCTAGGCAACATGTCTCATTTTCAGTTAAAATGTATATTTTCTTTATGCTTTATTTCAATTAACAAAAACAATTAATACATTTTAGTAAACAATAACGCCGAAAATAAGTGATCGGCATGTTTGGAAGCAATACAACACATCAGAATGCATAATTTTCTTTAAAAGCCTTTTTTTTTTTAAAGGGACACTGAACTTGAGGCACAGTAATACAAATTTTTACATGGATCTCTGCTACGGGTACACTTCAAATAAGGCCATTATGGTTTCAACAGTACAAGATCATACATTAGCATAATCATACACGGGGATAATTCCACACAACTAAAATCATAGCACTTGCAGCAACTCTAATAGTACAATTAAAGAAACACACACATATATATATTTAAAAACAATATAAACCTGTGTTAAACTTTGTTACATCAGTTTTCATAATCATCACTAGCATATCTGTTTTCTTATCATTAAAACTGGTGCAGAATTGTTCAACACATTAGATTTGGCTCTAGAGGTACACACTAGCTGCTGATTGGCTGTTAAAACCACCATAATTAGATACGCGTCCAATCACAAAACATCTTTGTACTCTTGACTAATGCATGTGTTCAGTGTTTGTTAGACATAAATCATTTGTGCTCAGCTACATTTGTGTGAATGATTTGCGTGAAATGAGGAAAAAATGACAGATGAATCTCTTCATGAAGATGTTTTCATTTAATGCAGTGAAGACGATGATTAAACATTGAATCTCATTCATGTCAGACTTGATAACTGAAAAGGGCTTTACATTTTGCATTAAATTGATTCTGCTTATGAGATTTCGGATTTTTAAAAAAAACACATTCTCGTGATTGTTTCTGACATCTATTAATATGTTTATGGATCTTCAGATTTAATCATCCTCTGAAGGCACGTTTGATCCATTAGCATCAGACTCAAATCATAAAGCATCAAAGATAAACAGCTGATTAAAGCACAACAATTGTATATATCAATTTCATAATTATTTAAAAAAGAAAGAAAAAGTCAAAAGCATAGATGTGGCGTTACAGATGTGAAAGGCAAAATCTGCCACTCTCCTTTTCAGCTACACCTTAAATGACCACACACTCATGAATATTAATGAGGAACAGGCCGAGGTGACCTATGATTGGCTTTGGCAAACAATGATTTCTATGGCAGCATGGAGCAGGCGGAGGTTCATGGAAACAGGATTCTTAAAGTGACAGTTCACTCAAAAATTAAATGCCTATCTTCATAAATTCACTATTATTTTATAACTTTCTGTCTTCTATGGAACATATATATTTTTTGGAATGAATTCACTGCAAAATATGCTTTTCTTGTTTTTGATTTCCAGCCAAAATATTATACAACTCTTAAAGTGCCCCTATTGTGGGTTATGAAAGGTTCACATTTTGGTTTTGGGAGTCCCCAACAACAGGTTGACAAGCGTGCAAGGTTATAAAAATTATTTTTACCTTACTCGCTCAACGACTCCAAAACGATTCACTCCAAACCCCTCCTTTGTGTGACACTAATCTGCGGCGATTGGTCGATTGAGTTTCCGTTTCATAATAAAAGCAGCCTTCGTAAGTGCAGTGCTGCTTTGTGTACAGCGTTACCGAGGAAACCGCCCCAGAAGAAAGAATGAATTTGCATTTTAATTTCAAGTGGGCGGGCAATATGCTAATATTTCATGTTGACATCAACATAAAAACAACTAATTTGAGTGATTCAGAGTTGACTCTTTCTTTTGAGAGATAACAACTTTATATACGGTGTCTTTCAGACTTAAAACTTTACAGGATGTTTTCATTCACTCAGAGCTTTTTAAAAATCTATATGATATTTTGGCTGGAAACAAGACAAAATCTAGGGAAAAAAAGCTTTTTTTGTAGTGTTGAGGTGAACTGTTTTAAGAGTCGAGATATGACACACATGGCAGCTTTGATTGACAAAGGAAAGGCGATGAAAATGTGTGTGTTTGTGGGCTTAAGGCATATGAAAGTTACAGTTTCCTAGAAAAGCTTCATAAGATCATACAGCAGCTCTGAGGGCGGATTCGCCTCAGGAAACACAAACGAGTTCACAGGAAATTAACTGAAACCGAACTTCCTCTAATGATTCGCAAAACTGAAGATTGTATTCCGATCCCAAACCGGCTCCCAGAGAAATGAGCTCAGCATCCAGAGTCCTTGTTTGCACAGACTGAGCGAGTTAGTTTGGTGTGCTGCTGCTGCTGTTGTTGTAGAGCTCCGATCGGGCGAGTTTGGTGGGAGGCTCCAGTGACTCCTCCCCCACCACCACAGGAATGGCCATGTCCTGATCCTCATCGGTCTCGTCGTCCTCCTCCTCATCCTCCTCATCTGCACACATTCGCACACCGGCACGATCAATGGGATTTTCTTATGCTACAGCGTTTGGTGGGATGCTAGAGTTTTCTATAACAACCTAAGGAAGTCACATGATTTATCATACAGGTGTCTGTGTGTGTGCATTTCTGTACGTACCTTTATCTTCCATTGACCTTTGACTTCTGTTCAAACAGGCGAACTGAAACAACAAACGCAATGTTAAATCACTGCACTGTCTGTTTGTCAGCATGTATGTGTGTGTGTGTATGTCTACCTCTCCCATGACAGAGATGGGCGTCTCTCCTTTGGCCTGTGCGACTCTGTGCTCGATCAGGTAATACATGTACTCGTCATACAGCAGTCTGATCAGATGAAACGAGCCGAAACTGGCTGCACTGCGCAGGGTCAGATCTCTGATCACCACAGAACTACAAAACACACATAAACGCTGTGAGATCAGGGCAACACTAAAAGCCCTGACACGGCATTAGCTTTTTGACTCATTATTTCATCAGATACATTGGGGAGTAAGCAGGACTCTCACCTGTAGAAGCTCCATTTGAGCAGGAAGAGCTTGGCCGCTTTGGGGAAGGCCGGGCTGCCGGTGTACGGCTTTAGGACCTGCGTGACGACTCCATCCAGCCACGCGGCCCACTGCTCCAGAGAGTTCTGCTGCTGCAGGGTGAGTTTAAAGTCCTGCTCCAACCGCTGGACCACACCATCTTCACAGCCACATACCCACGAGGCCTGCTCCTACACTCACACACATCCCGTTGTAAATGAAGAATTAAAGGGAGCTCTGGGGATGACAGGACATGAACCGAGCGAGCCGTGTTACCTGTACATTGGTGAAGTCGACACGGTTGAGGTCGCTGAGCATCTGTGTGATCTGAGCCGTGTTCTGCAGGACGGCGCGGGCCGCCTGAGCCAGATGATTGAGAGACGTGTAGCGTCGCAGAGTCTGAGCGAACGCTCCCGCACACACGATCTACACAACACAAAGAGTAAGCGTGAACACAAGGAAAACAAAGGGAAGTCAGAGGAGACCTTTGTGTGTTTCAGACCTTGATGCGGACCATCTCCTCTGGGATGTTGATCATGGCGTTGGTCAGCCAGTTCTCCAGACTCTTAGCAAAGTTACGGATGGCTTGAGTTAAGGCACCTACAGGAAGAGAGAGACAGAAAGTTTAAGTATGGATCTCAAGTATGGTATTTATGTGCATCCACGGTGATTCGCTGCAACAAAAAACTGTAAGAACGTGTTGGGAATCTTGAGCTGTACTGAGTTCTGTTGAAGTGCATAATAGAGGGCAAGAAAGAGTTAATATAGGGTCTACACTAGTTAAGTCTTCTCGAAAAAACGTAACATTGATGCATTACTGCAGGTTTTTTATCAAGTTGTATAGTGTGTGAAAAATATATTTGTGCAGCTCATGGCTGAGCTTGTTCTATAAATTGTATAAAGTTTTAGTAAATTTGTAGAGTTTTGTAACTGGAAAGAATTGATATAGAATTTGTATAGTTTGTACAGAGCTGCGTGACTCATTGGGGATGTTGTTTATGTAGAGTCGTGCAAAACTGTTTAAGGTTTTATAAGATTATCTCCTATAGAGTTCTTTCATTCAATGTGGACAGAGATGACGTACAGTTTGTGTAGAGTTGTAACTTACTGGGATGGTTTTCTATTAAGTCTATATAGAATTTGTGCATGGCTGTGTAACTCTGGGATGTAGTTTATTTACAGTTTGTGTGGAGCGGTGTAGAATTTTATGAATCATGGGGACTAGTTTATATAGAGTTGGTTTTATATTGTGTAGAACTACAGTAGCTGACTCACTGAGGATAGTAATTATATAGTTTGCTCAGTTATGTAGAGTTTTGTAGAAATGAAATGGTGTTTGTGTAGAGCTGTGTTACTGCGTGGGGATGTTGTTTACATGAAGTCTAAATAAGTAAATAAGTAACGAACTGTAAATAGAGTTGCTATAGAGTTTGTATAAAATTGTAAGACACTGAAATTAAATTCATAGAGTTTATGTTTTAACTCGCCCAGTTCATATGTAGAATGGTGTAATTCAGTGGGGTTTATATAGAGTTGTGATAACACCGGAAGTTAAACAGTTGAAATGAATGGAGTTCAAATGGTTACTGTAGTGTTGTGAAACCTACTGTGCATGTTGTTCAAATTTAACTGTAACTCACTGGCACTAGAGTTGACACAGAGTTTGTAAAGTGTTGGTGACAATACTATATAGTTCACATAGCAAACTGTGTAATTGTATGGGCAGAGTGTATATAGAGTTTGTGTAGTTATGCAACTCACTGAAGATATTGTTTATCTGTAGAATTTTGGGTTTGTATAGCTTTGTGTAAAGGATGGTAAAGATGGAGTTAATGTAGTTACCATATAAAATGTGTATAGAGTTGAGTATAGAGTTTTTGTAGAGTTGGGTAACTCGCCTGGATGGAATTGATATAGAGTTTGTATGTAGTTATAACAGAGGAATGGAGTTTCTATATTATTTGTGTAGTGTTGTTTATATAACATTTGTCTGTAGATTATTGTCATTTGTTGTGATGGTTTACATAGTTATCATATAGAGTTTATAAAGTTGGGTAACTCACTCGAGTTCATTTAGTCACTGTATAGAGACAGAGAGAGAGAGGGTTTGTGTAGAGTTGTGAGAACTCACTGGGGATTGGTCTCAGGACATCAGGGATGAGGATCTCCACTAGGCTTTGGTACAGTAAATTGTCGCATTCGCGGGCCCAGTTGAGGACGGGCTCATATTTACACAACAGAACCAGAACCAACTTGGGCAAACGCTTCTCTGATTCATCATGACTGTAGAGACAGAGACATCCGTGAGACACACACAACATCACAATATTTGCGACTGCACTTGAAGTCAATGTGTCTCACAGGTCGAGTGTATCCGTGTCACTGCTTTGTCCTTCACTGAACCTCCAGAAACTCTTCCAAAGTGTCTCCACGAGAGGGAACTGCAGGTTTACCATCACGTCCAGAATCGCCTACAAACACACACACACAGATTATTCACCAAAACACAAAAAAACCTCCACGCATCTGACATCCAGAGCACATCCTCACCTCACAGTGCTCTCTGTAGATCAGCTGATATGTGTGCACGTGTTGAGGATGGAGTCCATCTGGCAGAGGCTTACCCTCATCTTTGAGATCAGGGAACTCCGGCAGACTGCGAGACGCATCTGAGACACATTCAAAGAGTTGATGTAGGGTGCGATTATATGTCCAAAAGAAAGAGCTTCCTCTACATTTTGTTATTATTATTATTACACTCTAAAAAAACGCTGGGTTATTTTTTCAACCCAAATGCTGGGTTGAGAACGGGTTGATTAACATCGGACGACACCCCTGCAAGAAGCCACCAGTTTTCAGCGTCTCGAGATGGAAGCGAGTTTGAAGATCTGAAGTCATGATTCATTGTTTGTGTCCGGGAGTATTTTGTGATTTCATGGAAGGCAGGAATTGCCTGAAAAGAGCTTATATTGAAAAATACGACAATGTGGTTTACTAAACCACAGATATACTTTTAATATAGCAACCACGAGTGTCTTATATCATATTTACATACAATATTTGCACTTTTTGAGGTGTTAATAGACTGTTATTAAAACATTTACATGTAAATTTGTTCTCTTATTTTTCGCGGTTAAATTGATAGTTTCCTAAAGGAAATGGTGTTATGTAATAAAGACTAGCATCATTATTTTAAGGGCTGTGAAGTGATCATTGTTTGTGAAGTGAATATTTCAGACTTGTTGAGCTTGTGTCTTAATGCCCGCTCCGTAAGGACACAGTGGCTGCGCTGCGTGTGTGAGGACGGAGGAGATTTTCTTAACTTCTTCAGAAGAGGGAAAGACGGTTAAGGCAAGTGAACGTCATAATTGCATCATGTTAACTTCAACGTGTTGGGTTAAAACAACCAAAATAACCAGATTGTTCTTCAAGGTCTTACCTAAGAACTGCTGATACTGGTGAACCTGGCCACTAATGTCGGATAGCCCCGCCCCTTGCTGATGCCCCACCCCCAGGCCCATTCCATTGGTCAGCCCCTCCACCTTCTGCACAGGCTTTATCCTATATCAACAGATGAGGGCTATCAGTAGACTAACAACAGCAAGGGATCAACGACACACAAACTATAAACACACACACACACCTGTGTTTCTGTGAGTATGGCTGTTGTCTCATGGCCAGGTGTTGCTGGTCCTCCACCAATCTGTGCAGGGGGGAGTTGCTCTTGATTCGAAGGCCATAGTAATGGTACTTAGAGTTCCCTCTGAAACACACACACACAGGTGTTTTAATATTAGCCTGCTCTGTTATTTTAGTATCATTCATTCACTAGTTTTTCATTTTATAGCCTATTTATATCTCAAATTTGCAGGTATACAATTTATTTAGAAAATGTCATCATACATTCACAGCTAATCAGAACTCATGTTAAATGCGCAGTTATGTGGAGAAAATACTGTGGGTGGAGCTGCCCCGTACAATGAATATGCAAATAAAGCAAAATGGTTCATGTGTGATTAATTGCATCACAGCTGGTCCAGACAGCGTGACTGTACCTGGTGCCGAGACGCCTGGTCCTGAGGCCCATGAACACGGAGCGGATGAGTTTGCCAAACGAGGCGGCGTTCACAGGCTCCAGCTTGGTCTGCTGGCAGTGCAGGAGGTAGTGACAGTAAAGAGTACAGCGGGGGAGACTCACACCTTCAGCTGTCTCGTAGTTATCCATCAGCCACTGCACCTGAACACAGGAGACACACAATCATTTGTATCAATAAAACATAATAAAGTTTTATTAGTTTGAATTTTTTTTTTTAAGTTTAGTCATTTTGTTATGTGCTTTTATTGTTATTATTCTATTTTATTTTGCTATTCTATTATTTTTCTATATTTATATTTTGTTACTCTATTATTTGTTTTATAATTTTGCTATGTGCTAAATTATTATTATTAATTACTAGTAGTCATTTTAGTACTTATATTTTATTTCAATTAACTGCAACACTTAATTTTTTTAATTACATTTTTCTTTTAATATTTAATTTTATTTTGAGAAAACAGATACACTCACAGTTGCAGGAGATGCACGTGTGTTGTGTGAGAAATTTTGGTTCCCTCCTACAGCTCCACCGAGCATGTACCCGCCCTGAATCACATAATTCCCCGCCCCTCCGCTGCTGATCACACCCCCTGATCCGCCCACTCCTGACGAGGACCCGCCAGCCACCACAGTGATCCCCGGGCTGCCCTCTGAGAACATGGAGACAACCCCCGTGCCCGTCCCAGACGTCACAGACACAGGCTGGGTGCTGGCGGGGGATGTGACCAGTGAGCCGGTGGTGGGCGACGCCTCATAGTAAGTGACAGAGGGCGTGGCCTGAGTGTAGAGGGAGGGGTCTGTGAACTGGTAACTACTGGGACGACTGAAAAAGAGAAACAGAAGGACCGGTATAGAGAAAGGTAAGTGTTTGAAGAGAATCTAAAATATGCACCAAGAGCACTGTGTGTGTTAATGCTCACATTGCAGTATTGTTGTAGTTGGCATCTCCCTCCACAAACTGGCTCGGGTAAACATGCTGTACAGGAACCTACAGCAGGTTCACATCATAGAAGAAGTTTAATTAGAGTCCGGTGCGAGGGGAACATTAAAAAAGCATGTCTATAAAATGTCAAACCTAAATCTTAACTGAAATTAATATCACACAAACAATATACAGACACAAAAATTAATGTTCATTTGCACCTGCAAAAGCTACATTTACCAGATTATGTCTCATTATATATCTAAGAGAACAGAATTAAAATATTATAATAATTCAACAAATACAATTAAAGGACTATGTTCAATTAAAACTGCATCAAATTTGGATAAAAAACACTTTTTATTAATATATTAAATTATAACAATTTTATACATTATTACTAAAATATAATATAAAAATGCTGAATTGTAATTTTTTTATTTTATTGATTTATAAAATAAACATTCTCTAAATTTTTATATATTAAGATAATAAATCATCAAAATAAAAATTTATATTATACACACAAACAGAGAAAATCATGTTTTTTTCATCATCAATTCATTCATCATCATCTTGTCCGATTGTTTTAGTTATTTTTTTTAACCTGGGGCCTGTTTCAGAAAAGAGGTTAAGTGAAAACTTAGTTAACCCTGAGATAAGGGAAACTCTGAGTTTTCCGTTTCAAAAAGGCAGGTTTGTCAAACCTGAGAAAGCAGGGTAACTCAAGCCTGTTTCTG
>JAUCMU010000001.1:23174591-23194585 GCA_032275025.1 Enteromius treurensis
AAAAAATAATATTAGCTTAAATAATATTAATATTAGCTTCAAATAATTAGCTCACTGACCTTCAACAGGGACATGTACTGTAACTAGATTGTGAAAAAGTCAATAAAGTCACACATTACTTATTTTTTATTATACTTAAATATGTGCTCATATTTGCTGTAACTTTGCATGAGCACACTTCAGCTGGAGAAAAAAATGCCAACCTCTTTTTTTTGGATGTTGCCATGGTGACTCGTAATATCTGCGCTCCATTGATAATGGCTTTTTAGACACGCTTAACTCTGAATTAGTCTACTCAGAGTTGATTGACCTTACTCAGATCAGCTGTTCTGAAACCCAAAACTCTGAGTTTTTAATCTCTGGGTAATTCAACTCAGAGTTCAAGTTTAAACTCTGAGTTGTTTGAACCTCCTTGCTGAAACAGTCCCCTGGTCAAAAAAACCCCCAACAACAACTGCATTTGGATAGAGAATAATTTGAATGTACAATTTTTGCTGGTGTAAAATACTTGTGGCCTAAGACTTTTACACTGTACTGTATATATCATATATAATATAAAATGTTGTGTTATGATTTCTAGTCTTACTAAATAAGCAGACACAATAACCTACCCCAAAAGTATTTGACCACTCAAAAACACACTTAAAAGTGCACCGTATAAAAGCCATGCTACATTGCAAAATAATAAACCAGGTCACATTGCTTGGGAATAAATATAATGCAAGCACAAGCTTTTGAGGTTTGAACTGATATACACTACATAACTGAAGAAGAACCCATTACAGTAGATGAGACCTCCCATATATGTGGCAGGCATGTTATAATGTCATTCTGCAGCAGTTAGGAAGTGTGTGTGTGTACCTCAGGTGTGATGTGTAGATTACTGACCCCCAGTTGTCCACTCTTGGTTGTAGCTTGAACCACGGACCTCTGCTGGACACAAATTAACACAATTTAGGAATTAATTTGATCTTTATGGCTCCTATATCCCAGATGCGTGTGTGTGTGTGTGCATTACCTGTGCTGTCTGCACCTGTTGCACTACCTGTGTGGGGACACCAGTCTGACCCGCGGGAGGAGAATTCGATTCAGAGTCATTCGAGTGAAGCGAGCCCTCTACACAGAGACAGAGAGACAAAAAACAAGCCACATAAACATCAAACTACTCCCAATCTCAGACAGAAACTCATTTGCATATTAAAGGATATAACTGGAACAGGGCTGTTTAGAATGCTTTGAGGTGAAGTATATGAAATAGAGTCTGAAAATATATATATTATTAAATATATGCCACAACAACCTGTTTCGTTTAAAAAAACTAACAATTAAAAACAATAATGCATCAGGAGCGTAGAATATGACCACTTCATGCTACTGAATGTGTGTGTGTACAAGAGAGAGACACACTCAATAAAAAGAAGACTCACTAAAGAGAAAGGAAACACATGACAAAACTGCTCTCAGAAAAGAGGAAATAATAACTGAGCGAAGAGGAAGCCTCCTTTTGCTCAGTACAAAACCAACAGGAAGAAATAAAACCAAAACAATATCACACAACCGTCCAAATCAGTTACTTACGGTACAGCACATCCAGACTGTACAGACAGCTACTGTAGAACATGATCTGAACACAGACACGCATGCAGCCATTTCGCTTTATATCAGGCTCATACGGGCCAGCCTTGAACAATTAATCTCCACAGATGGGCCGAGAAATCTCTCGTTCGGGTAAACACAGGTATCAGATTGAAACCTGTGCTCTTTACCTTGGTGTTCGTTCTGTATTTTCCTGCATCCTCAGGTTTAGCTCTCTTATCAAGTACATTATTCTTTGATTCAAATCAATATGAAACTTTATTGTTCAATAGATGTTCAAAATGAAAATGTAATTTTGATGTTTTGATCATACATATTAAACATACAAACGCTTTATGTTTAATGCCTATAATATATATAATTTACTAAATATACATACCATTCAAAACTAAGGGTCAGTAAGATTTTGTTGTTTTTGAAAGAAGCCTCTTCTGCTCACAGAGGCTGTATTTATCGATCAAAAAACACCAACATCGTGAAACATTATTACAATAAAAAATATATTGGAAAAAGTAATTTATTTCTGTGATCAAATCTGAATTTTCAGCATCATTACTCCAGAAATCACTCTGATATTCTGATTTGCTGCTCAAGAAACAAAAATAAATGTTAACTTTGAAACCATCATAATTTATTTAAAATGCTGTTACTTTTGATTAATTTAACACATTCTCTCTGAATAAAAGTATTAATATATAAATCATTTAAAAAAAAAAGTTATAATGCTGGTGTGTATATTTACACATTTTCTTTTTTCTAAGATTATTTTATTTATTTTGATATTTACATTTAAAATCTAGTTTTAAACATACTTTTTTTGTGGCCACTATATTTAGTTACATTAATAAAAGTATTAATATATAAATTAATAAAATCTGTATTTACACATTTCTTTTTCTTCAATTGTTTTTGATATTGAAATTTAAAATCTTTTTTTTTTGAGGTCTACCCTATTTAGTCATTCAGGTCTCGGTGTCCTTCTCTGCGGTAGTTCATAAAGCTGCTGCGGTAAGACGCTGAGTAGGCAGTGCTGTCATATCGGCTGCCAATTATGGCGTTACAATGTTCAGTCATCAGAAAAAAACCCTGTGTATGTGTGACTGTTAATAAAAAGCACAGACAGAGGGGACTGTGTGTGTGTGTGTTTGTCGATACACTCTGCTACTCTTGCGTGTTTATTTCGAGATCCTGCTATTCAGGGAGAGGCCTAGGAAGTGTCAGGTGTCTGTTAGCTCGCATTACACACACTTTCACACACGCAGTGCACATAAACCAGCGGTCTGCTCTGCAGCTGCAGTCCTAACTAGGAGCAAGTCGAGTCGGCGGGTATCTTGTAAAGAGTCCTCACCGGTCACGGTCACCACTATGTACTGCTGGGCGCTCTGGCCGTTTCCTGCCTGGGAGGCGGAGCTTTGCATTTCTCCTGCCACATACTGTGCTGCTGTCACGGCTCCTTGAGGGGGCGGGGCCAGAACCGCTTTCTTATGAGTGGCAGGGGGCGTGGCCTGCGCTCTTACGATGGAGGCCGCCTGAGCAGGAGCGGATCCCGGCGAGCTCTGGATGTCGGAGAGGAACTGGGAAGCGGTGCTGGAAGCGGTTTTCTGTTGGCTCGACGAGGCCGCCGTGACACTGCCCCCTTGCGATTGGGAGGGCGGAAGCTCCTCGGCAGGGTAGCCTGAAGTTGCCATGACGACAACAGCGCAAATCCCTCTGCAAACAGAAATTAAAAGCGCGGATTAAGCCCTGCTGGAAGTTGAAAGCAAACAGATTTAGACTTCTTTGCCTGTTTTAATGATAGATGCCATTGCCCCGGAGATTATTCCTGCACAGTAACGCTTCAGTTGCACTTTCCATGCACAACTTTGAGATTTTGCTTTCATAACATGTCACTGTTTCAGACTAGAGGAACTATACTTTGTCTATTTGCTTTACAGTTTTATTCCCAT
Source organism: Enteromius treurensis (assembly GCA_032275025.1). Lineage (NCBI taxonomy): Eukaryota > Metazoa > Chordata > Actinopteri > Cypriniformes > Cyprinidae > Enteromius > Enteromius treurensis. The sequence continues at coordinate 23,178,134 of JAUCMU010000001.1, forward strand.
GTATATATTCTCAAGGTGTTTACTGAGGGGTTTGTATATAAAACACTTCTTTCCTTTTCAAACAAACACATACACATGAGAGAACTGTGATACAAAGACTTGAAATATCCTTTAGCTCTAATATGTCACAAAATAATACACCTGGTTTTATCTAAATATTTAATATTATCAGAAAGTAAATTATTAGATCATGCATGAGAATATTTGAACGTAACATTTCATAAAAACTTGTAGCATGAAACAATTGTCTTGATGTGACTGCTACGATTAGTCAGCTGGGGAGTTTTATTATATAGTGATATTTTATTGCATAAAATAGTGCCTTGTAATGACTTACATTATATTTTACATTATTAAAACATTATATAGTCACAATATATAAATATATATAACAATTAAGCTGAGAAATGTCAAGTACAGAGCACATTTCAGTAGTTTACTGCATGTAAAACTTTTTTCTTTCCCTGTCAGGGGCACATAAATCCTTGAGCTGGCTAAACTTGTTTAACAGTGCTCTCATTTTCCTTAAATTATAGGCAACAGGCGGCGTTGCGTGCCCTGTCTTGTGATGACAGTACGTGCTCGCTCACATGAAGTTACTGTGTCCGTGAGAGAGAGAAAATTTCACAAATGATCATGAATACAATGAATACATTTGACCATTTCACAGACTGTGAATATCACAAAACGTTATGTCGTGTAATGTAATAGTTTTCTCTCTCTGGTCAATATGTAGACTATTTAATCAATACCAAAATATCCTCATGCATGATTTGCCTCAATAATATCCCATGTATTTTATGTTTCTATATAAAGAAACTCATTTTATGGGTTACGACCTGCCGGCTGAGAATATACATATAGTCGAAACATTTAGCATTATATATCTATAACTTATTTTTAAATATGCTATGTGCATAACGTCATGAAGTGCTTTGCTTAAAATTTGATGATTATAAATCTGACAAATGGTTTATATTATGATTTTGATAGCAAAATATCATCTTCATGCATTATTTTGTCTTAGTAATAATATAGGATATATTTTTAGTTTATATTACATAACATTTCTGACATATGTGTGTTTTAATATCATTTTTTGTGTATTTCTGGCAAAAAACAAAGTATGCATATGTAACTGCATAGACATATGTGACCACTTTAAAGGAGATTTTCTTTTTTTGTTGTGGTTTTTGCACCCTCAGATTCCAGATTTAGACCTAACACTGTCCTATCCTTACAAACCACACATCATTGGAAAGCTTATTTATTCAACTTTCAGATGATATATATAAATGTCAGTTTTTTTATGACTTGTTTTGTGGTCCAGGGTCACATAAGTATGTTTTGTTCATTGCTGGTAGAGAGTAAAGTTTGTATTTCTATATAACTGGACAGACGTACGTCAATCACGCCCTTTTAACTTCCCACGCCACGCCCCTCCGCCCGCGCTGGAGCTGATCTGGCACACATATGGCTGTTCGACGACTCCCTCAACAAAGTTTTTAACGCGAGAAAACGCGATTCCCGGGAGTTTTATACACCGAACGCCTGCATTCCATCGTCGTCCGCGTTAAACAAACTCCAACAAACCGGACCAGCGAAAAAAAGAGCACGTTCGAGTGCAGTTTGACTGTCAAAAGTCGCTCTTTGACATTTGATCCCAAGCTACTCGTCTGTTTCAGTCATCAAGTCAGCTAAACGCGCTTCTGACGTCACGCTCACCATAAACAAACAACAACAAGTAAAAGTCACACACGCTCATGTTACAATACCCGCCATTTTGTAGCAGATTTGACATCGTCATAACAACCGCCAGCGCGTGCGAGAGGCGCGGGGTCGAGTTCAAGCGCGATAACTGAGGAAATCGTGTCTAGCACACTTCGGCACTTGTAAGAAAAAACAAGAGGAGGATGCGTGAAATAAAGTTTTTGCTTTCACCTTACGCTTCCCGCCGGATGATCTTAGTTTGGCGCGGAGTTTTATTTTCTTAATGGCTCAAATTGTTGTTGTTGATTCTCGTTGCTGGGTTCTTGTCGCCACGACTACCGTGACTATGGCGCCTCGTCCTCACCGGGGCAACTGTTGCTACCCACCCGTCTAAGCACCGCCCTCTTTCTCAGCGGCGATTGGCTGCGCGTCGCCAAGGGAAACGTCCTTTACTCTTTGTTATTGGATGAGGCGAGTGTCTGTAACAAGCTCACCTTCTCATTGGCCAACAGTCGCTGTCAGTCGAGTTACACTATTACACAAGAAGAACACGCCCCTTTCACGCTCATTTATTGGACCGTATTCCTGTCAATCAAACGTCACGTCTCGTCTGACTCAGTTTCGACGTCATAGATAAAAGTAAACGTACATGTAATTGATATAAAATAGTGTTTTGTTTCTGCACAAAAAAAAAAAGAAAATATGTATAATCATTCCAATACGAAACGTTACCGTGGTAAATACACTTATTTTACATCAAAGGTACTTTGATTAAATGTTTTTCTACATTTTTCCATAAAACAGGTTAACTGTACTCTGAATAAAGTACCCTGAAGAAATAAACAAAAATGCAATTTATTCGTTTAAAATACTGCCATTTGTAGACTATCTGTTTATATTTCTGACTCCATTAGCATATTAATCATAATACTATAATCACAGGGGTCAGAGAGGCAACCAATTAGCCGTATGCTGAAGGCCCATCCATGTGCTGTTATCTGTGTGAATGCCAGTGTGTGAATCATATTGTCCAGACTTTCTTATCTCGTGACTTTGCGGTTATGAAGAAATAGGCTTTTCCTGATACTCTTAGAAGCCGGTTCCTGAGGTGCTCCTCATAACCACACACACACACATAACAGTCTCTCAGTTCTCACATCCATATCCTCTTATCTGGCTGAAATGTCATCCAGGCATGCCGTGTCACGAGAGGTCAGCTAAACCAGCCTGCACTGGTATGTTCAATATTCTTTACATCTTTATTGTGTATTGGTGATGTTTCATGGGAATTCAGCAGTATAAGAAAATGAAAATCATACAGTACAGTGCTGGGTAGGAACTGATGTTCTCTGTGTAATCTGGATTATGATTACTGCTCATAAGAAGATTACTTTTAATGGATTATTTGATATATAATACTTGCCAGTAAAATATACATAGTGTATTGACTCTCTAATTCTTCTTTCCAAAAATCCTACTTTCCTATACATTTATCTTTGGCTATAGTCATAATATAGAATGGCCATGTAAATTTACATTCAGTAATTTAGTAGACACTTGTGTCCAAATTTGCATGAAAGTATACAAGTGTTGAGTTTCAGTTTTCTGCTCATAAGAAAAATGAATCTGTAGTCAAAGTGTACCATACACGTTTCAATAACTTGTATTTAATGCATGAACTATTTGTTCTAGTATTACTAGAATCATAACTTTTATATTAATATTATTATAAGGATTATTTTTTGAAATATTTTATTTATTAACAACATCAAAACATTCACAAGTATTAAGCACTGTGGTATCAATGTAAAATATAATAAACTTGGTTTAGGAACGCATTTACATTCGGATTAGATAAGATGTGACACTATATATATAATGTGAGTATTTACATGCTGATTAACAGTGCAGCGGTTGTGTCGGCGTGAGTGTGCAACTTCAAGATTCATTCCACATTTGTGTGATTATACAGAGCGTATGACAACAAAAAGGTCAGGAGTGATGAGATTAGGTCGCTTCATTCGAGGTGCACAGGTTCATTATAGAGGCGCTGGGCCTGGCCTTTGTCTTCATAAAGGTCTCTGGCCTGCTATCATGGTCCATCTGACTGACGCGCAGCAGCACAGCCTCCATGAGACCCTATAAAACACACAGCAGGGCAAGAAAAGGTTAGACCATCTTTCTGACCAACTAGAAGCACTGAGAAAGCACCTCTAACTCTTCCTGGTGGTCATGTGTAAAGCTGCAGTTCTCACACTTGGCCTGCTGGTGGCGCTGCTGGGCGGCGCTCGGGCCACAGACGGACACCCGATCTACGGAGTGAAGCTGTGCGGCAGAGAGTTCATCCGGGCGGTCATCTTCACCTGTGGAGGCTCGCGGTGGAGGAGGTCTCTGGACCTTTCAGGTATGAGACAGATAGGAAGCAGAAGTTTTGTTCTGTATATTCGTTCATTCCAATACAATGTACACCCCCATTTAGAAGAACCCTTCCATAACTTTAATACAACATCATGCATTTTCATACAAAATCTATTTTGTAATTTGCATTTAGGTTAGCTTTGAGTTGTTTGGACACAATTAGGCGTTAAAAAACCCCCACATGATTTATTTAATAATAATAATTATCACAATGCACTTATTAGCCTTTTTCCATTTATTTTATTATTAGTACTGGCAAATGATTAATTGCATTCAAAATAAAAAAAATTGTTTTTGTCTTGGTTATGTTTATATATATATATATATATATATATATTTAAAATATTTTCAAAATATATTGTGTGTGTCCTTATATACAATAATTAAGATTAATATTTTGACAGCACTAATTATTATTGATAATAGACACAGAGACCAAATTGAAATATGTATGATATATGTAACTTATTTTTACCCTCTTAAAAAGGGAATAAAATAATAAGATTAATAAAAAAGCTAAATAAAAATGACATGATCTTTAGATTTTTGCAAAAAAAAAAAAAAAATTAAATAGAAATAATTTATATATTTAAGTAATTCAATTGTTATTCAATACATTGATAATTTATTGAAATATTGTTGTATATAAACATACCTATTTATGTATGTACTGTTATTACAGTTTTATTATTAATACAATATTATTAATAATTTTAAAATGCATATATATTAACCATTTTTTAAAGTAATAATTTAATGATTAATCGTGTCTGTTTGTGCTGCAGGTGGGCAGGGTTTTGCCATGCAGTTGCTAGGTTGTTTTGGGTGGTTGCTGGGTGGTTGTTTACTAGCCAAAAGAGTGTCACTTCAAGTTTCTGTCATATTCTGGTCTATGTGGCTCTTGTTCATCTCATCACAAGTCTAATCTCTTAAAACAGTAGTAAAACAACAGCACACCTATCTTTCATGATAATCCATTCGCTTCCAGTGCTCAAACTCTGTGTGATGAGTTATGGGCTGAAGTTTAAGGGCTCGTTTGAATCGCTCATATAAACTATAACAATAACAGTGAATGTCCTATCTTTGTGGTGTTGTTCTCTGGTCAGGTGATCTGATCTCTGCCCATGACGACGAGGCTTCTGACAGCTGGGCCTCAAACCCCATCAGCCCCGAACTGTCCTACAGGCCCCGTTCTGACGCAGAGGCCCCTGCCTGGGCGGAAGAGGGCCAGGAGAGCCCTGTGTTCAACCGGCCGGCCCGCTCGCTCATCTCAGAGGAAGTGCTGGAGGCCTTGCGCACGTCAGACAGGAAGGGGCGGGACGTGGTGGTCGGGCTGTCCAATGCCTGCTGTAAATGGGGCTGCAGCAAGAGCGAAATCAGCTCACTATGTTAAAGGACATTTCTCCGCCCCCTCCTCACCTCTATGTTCACTCCAACCTGAGGAAAGAAGGTGGAGAGATTGTTGAAGTTTGTTCCCATGAAATAATGAGATGTCGGAATAGCAGATTTTAGCCAAAGTGAAGAGCCTGTTTGACAGTCTATTCAAAACCTGCTCATCTACGTTCTTGTGATTGTCTTGTATGGTTATTGATTTAATAACAGCAAAACGGAATAAAGTTTTGATTGCGATAGAGTTTGGGATCATGTGCTTATTAAAATCATTTCAATATAAAGTTTACAGACACTTTAAGAATTATAAGCTATGATCATATATATATAGCTTGGCATAAAATAGCACACTACTTTGTGAAGTATGCCCCCATTTAGATGTATATATAATACATAAAGCTATGATTATATATAATTTAGTTTAAAATAGCATACTACTTTGTACAGTATGCAGTGTAGTTAGCACATTATGCAAAATAATCAGAATAAATTCACAGAAAATCTAAAAAGAAAAACAAAATGTGCAAAATACAACAGAACAGACCACAATTCAATGCTCTGGAAGATATAGGTCTCTTTCTTCACTTAATATTTAATTTTAAATAAAAACAAATGGATTTAAATGCAGTTTCCCTCAAAATATATATATTTTGATATAAAAGATAACATAAATACGTCCCTTGTTGACTTTTTACGTGGCTGAAAAATGTATCAATACTTTTGTGTTTTCACACCTTGATTATAGCAATGTTTTGCTGGCTGGAGTTTCTAAAGCAACACTAACTAAATTACAGTTTGTACAAAATTCAGCTGCTAGAATCCTTTCAGGGACCTCTACAAGGGAGCACAATACACCTGTCTTAGTAAAATTACACTGGATTCCTGTTAGTTTTCGTATTGATTATAAAATACTCATGCTTACATATAAGGCCTTTAATAATTTGGCTCCTCAATATTTGTCAGAGCTTTACATCCACACGGCTTCTGCGCCTGAAAAGAATAATATACAAAATAGCAAAAACAGAATGTATAATATTCTCTTCCTTGGCTCCTACATTGTGGAATTCCATGCCATCAGAAATGCAGAATCCCTTACTATTTTTAAATCATCTCTTAAAATGTACTTTTATGCGATCGAAAAGATTACGTATTGCGTTTTTATTTTAACTTTGTATTGAATGGTTTTTTGTATTGCCTGTACTATTGTGTGTAACTTTTTTTTTTTCACTTTTATACATGTATGTAAAGCGCTTTGAGATTAAATTTTAAAGACGCTATTTAAAATAAAGTTTATTATTATTATAACATGCCCTTGTAAATTACTTTAAGGAGTCCAATATTATTTTGTAATTTGAAGACTCATTTTTGTTTTTGATCAGAAGGTGCTCCTGAATTATTTTTTTTTACTGTGCTCCTAAGTGATACGTATTTTTTAATTAGCAGCACATGTTTTACTAAAAATAAAAGTAAGTGCAGAGCCCTGTTTAGTGAGTGTGGTAGTGCTGGTGCTTATGGGGTGTTGCTTTGGAATTGGGGGTGGGGGGAGGGAGTACTGTTTGTATTACAGTATACTCACTACAAAAATAAAGACTACACCACTGTCCCCAACATACTACTTTGGTTCTTAGTGTGGATGCTAATGAACCCGAATGACCCGTTATTTTTCTTTGGCTCCACCTACAGGTCACATGATGAATTACAGCCCTCTTAACTTAGGTTATATCCCTTATAAACCTTCATTCACAAAATATAGAGCGCAATTAATATGTGTTAGTCAAGATACCTAGCGGTTTCTTTAAATAAAACCCTAATGGCGAGTGTTTGGGTTTCAGTTCGTTGTATGTTAATGAGGCGTGACGTCAGCGTCACGGTACGGAAGCCGCTCAGATCCACACCGCGCGATTAACGCGTCCGCCATGCACCAGGCGCCGCCGGTGAAAGAAGAATAACAGCAAACACGCCGATTAAATCCCTACAGAAATCACGGAGAAACCCGCGGCGAGCCATCCGTTACCGCCAACCGACGGCTATCAGCGCTTTGCCGCGGCAGAGAGAGCTACACCCAGACACTCAAACAGAAAGAGAGAAACAGTGACTGAAGGTGAGAGCGTTTGGCGGGTTAGCACAGCGGCTAACGGCTACATCAGCGTATGTGTGTGTTTATCCCGCATCGTTTTACACATTCATCACGCGTATATAACGGGTTTAATGCGTTTTATTTCATGTGCGATCGGTTAAGGCGTCTGATGTGAGCTGGGGAATTGGGTTAAACCGGGCTGCGTAAACACACACGGCCTACACACACACACACACACACACACACACACACAGATTATACACATAAACTCCACACTACAGTATGCGCACAAATATCTCTCTCACAAACACACACACATACATACATACATGTAACGTTAGCGAAGACACACTACGCATGTATCATCAACAAATCACACGTACACACCTCGCAGTCATATATATAACGTTAGATGTTTATAATATGGCACTCCGGACCACAAAACCGGTCAGTTTTTCGATATTGAGATTTATACGTCGCCTGAAAACTGAATACACAATCTTTCCATTGATGTGTGATTTGTTAGGATAATATTTTAGGACAGTAAAATACCAAAATATTGAGAAAGTTGCATGTTACTTATCAAAAACGTTTTGATATATTTATGGTAGGAAACTTACAAGATGTCTTCATGGAGCATGATCTTTATTTAATGATTTTAATAATAATTTTGACCCATACAACGTATTGTTTGCTATTGCTATAAATATACCTGTGTTACTCAAGGCTGCTTTTGTGCTCTAGGGTCATATAACTAACTAGATGTATGTAAGTACATATCTATCTATCTGTATGATTGACCTATGTAAGTATAACTATATAGATATAATAATTGTTAGATATGTTAAAACCCCTAGATAGACAGACATTTATACTTGTGTACAAAAAAAAATACAAACAATTTTAGAGAAAAAATAAAAGTAAAACAAAGCAACTTTGTGACAAAATGAGAGATTTATGAATATTCTATGTGTCTACACAAAACGGAGTGGCATTTATAATGTGCAAGCGATTAAATGTTATATCATCAAAACATTTTAAATCATGCTGGTGAACAGGTTTTCAGGTTTGGTTTCCGCTGACTCTCTCATATTAGTCTTTACGCTTAAATTGTTATGCAGAAGAAATAGTAGCGTATGCAAGGAAGGTATTAAATGAAACCAAAGCGTCTTCCTGGGCATTTGCAGAGTCCCTGAAGAAATACTCGCACGTTCACACGTACGTCAGACGCTCACACATCACAGCCTCCTCGCACATTCACACTCTCATCTGCCTCGATCCCACTAAAGCAGATCAGATGGTAAAGCTGATGTGCAGCCCTGCCGTACAGGTGCTCGCGGTGGATTAGCCTGGCCTCAACAATTACGTGTGAATGCGTGGGTCTTTGGGTGATCGTAATGTGTGTTATTTGCTCACTTCAGTTATTTCCTCCTAAAACTATTCCAAGAAAGCAGTAAAAGCCAAGAGGGGGTGTGTGTGTTTCGATGCTGTGAACTCATTTGTCCTCTTTGTTTCCTGTCTGTCTGTCTGTCTGTCTGTCTGTGTGTGTGTGTGTGTGTCTGTCTGTCTGTGTCAGGATGGAGTGGCAGCCGGATGAACAGGGTTTACAGCAAGTGCTGCAGCTGCTGAAGGACTCGCAGTCTCCAGACACGGCCACACAGAGAGCCGTTCAAGAGGTATCATTATCATCACTTACATCTTATAGATTAAATGTCTTTAAAGTTTACTTATCCAAACAAATATGATCAAATATACTGTAAATGTCATCTGTAACAACTGCAAATGATTAAATGTCTTCGGTCAGATTTTTAGTATGTGTTGGCTGGTTTTCTTTGGTACACGTGCGTATTAGTGATGGGTCATATGCTCAAGTATGCTCACATCTAAAATGAATTTATTACTTTTAAAGGATGTTTTTAAAACTTTTCGTTACCTAGGACACATTCAAGTCATAATACAGATCTTAATGTTCATCAAAGAATAATATTTGTTCCCTAAAACATTGTAATTGTTTAATAAAGTGCCCCTGTTAAGCCATTTTAAAGGTTGCTAGTATGTTTTATGAGTCTCTTAAAACAGGTTTACATCTACATGTTCACATACAGCTACATGACACACTGCATGAACGATCATATAATAGGGGCACTTTAATAAGAGTCTTAGAAGTGATTTATTGATTTAATCTGATAGTAAATGACTCTTTTAAGAGAATGAATCAAACCTTATCCCTTTAGTGCTTTTTGTAAATCTCTAATCTACTTGCATAGTTTCTAGGCAACATAATAGTCTGTTACATGAGTGATTTTTTTTCGTCTCTCTGTTTATAATGATCCTAATGTTTTCCTGACTCTCATTAGAAACTGGAGCAGCTGAATCAGTATCCCGACTTTAACAACTATCTCATCTTCGTCCTCACGAGCCTCAAATCTGAAGGTCTGTAATATTCCCTCGTGCCTCGTCTTCCTCAGTGTCTCACACCCTCTCCTGTCACGTCTTTAAAGGCCCGTCTCTGTGTCTCCGCAGACGAGCCCACCCGGTCTCTGAGCGGTCTGATCCTCAAGAACAACGTGAAGGCTCACTACCAGAACTTCCCCCCGGCTGTGGCCGACTTCATCAAGAGAGAGTGTCTCAACAACATCGGAGACCCTTCCCCGCTCATCCGCGCCACCATCGGTCAGTCTGAACCCGCGGTGGATGTGGAGCAAACATCTAATAAACTCTGATTTAGATGCTTTATGAGTTGATTTCATTTCTTTGGATTGGTTGTAATTACAGAAGTATTCATTGTCTTTAAGTAACACACAGTTTGTGTCCGCAGGTATACTCATCACTACGATCGCGTCTAAAGGGGAGCTGCAGACATGGCCTGAACTGCTGCCTCAGCTCTGCAACCTCCTCAACTCGGAGGATTACAACACCTGCGAGGTAAAACACACGCCTGACTCTGAGGGCGTTTTATATGCATCAGTATAACAGCTTAGATGAATAAAATACACTGTTTATTCTCCCTATTCTGTGGAATAACACTACTTACTGATCTAAACGTGCACGTTCAGTATTTACGTAACTATCAAAATCTCACGATACTATAATATCTTGATATGCAGTCCACAGGATGATATATCGTAAAACAATTGCACTTCTAAAATAAGTGAAAATGAATAATTCGTGGTTGTTATTTTTGCTGTACACTACAGTAGGGAAATTACTATACTTCTTTGCTCATTTTTGAATTTGGATTGCATTTGAACCGCTATACCTGTGTGTGTGTGTGTACAGGGTTCTTTTGGTGCACTGCAGAAGATCTGCGAGGACTCGTCTGAACTGCTGGACAGTGACGCTCTGAATCGACCCCTCAACATCATGATCCCCAAATTCCTGCAGTTCTTCAAACACTGCAGCCCCAAGATCAGGTGAAGAACCATATACACGCACACACCCCTCTCATTGGTACCCTGTCTGTGTTTGGTCATGAGTAATAACATTGATCCACTCTCTCTCTGTAGGTCTCATGCCATAGCGTGTGTGAATCAGTTCATTATTGGCAGGGCTCAAGCTCTCATGGACAACATCGACACATTCATAGAGGTGAGCTGACCTCCAGGCAACAGTAGCTTCTGTCTAACCCATGACCCGTGCATCTGTAGTCTTTCGGTGGCGAATGCTCCACTCATCTGTTATCTGTTTGCCTTGTTCTCAGTCTCTGTTTGCGTTGGCGGGTGATGAAGACTGCGAGGTGAGGAAGAACGTGTGCAGAGCTCTGGTCATGCTGTTGGAGGTCCGGATCGACCGCCTCATACCACACATGCACAGCATCATACAGGTGAGACCAGCACTCACATCAGATGTCTTACTGTCACGGAAAGGCATTGTGGGATCTTTATGATTTGTGATCCGTCTCTCTTCCTGCAGTACATGCTGCAGCGCACGCAGGACGCGGATGAGAACGTGGCGCTGGAGGCCTGTGAATTCTGGCTGACGCTGGCGGAGCAGCCCATCTGTAAAGAGGCTCTGTCAGGACACCTGGTCCAGTGAGTACTGCAGGCCATCATCATCATCACACACACACACAGATGAAGCCTCTGTTTAGTTCTGTCTGATCTGGAGTCACACCGATTGAGTGAGATGATCTAATGTGATGCATTTCTCCACAGACTCATCCCCATCCTGGTCAACGGAATGAAGTACTCTGAAATAGACATCATATTACTGAAGGTGAGTCACCATATATGAGACGTGAGGCAGGGATTCCTTTAAATTAGATCATGTTTATTACATTAGTTAAGTTAGCATTCACGTAATATTCAGTTGTTTTTAATATTGTATTTTCAGTTTTAGCTTGTAGCATTTTTTTGCGCTATTTTTGATTTTTGTTTGTTTACTAATATAGTTAACTTATTTTACTGCTCACCTTTGAACTTCAATTATTTCACTAGTTGCCAAAGCAAATGTAATTTTCAGTTTTTCATATAGAATCTATATTTTTTTTATGTCAGTTCCTTAAAATATAAATATTTCCAATGTTAAGTTTGACATTGTTTCTCGTTTTTAATCCTTTATTTAGTTGTATTGCAGTTTTAATTTTACTTGTTTTGTCTTATTTTTCTATTTTAATTTCTGCTGTATTTCGATGTCTGAAAGTGATTTTTAATAGCTTAAATGTTTTTTCGACACACTGATTTGGATTCTTGAATTTATGCACAGCCTAATAGATTTTCTCGATATACATTTTTTGCAAAATCATGTTGGAGCTAGAAACGTTTAAGAAATCAATTTTGGTACTGGTTTTGCTCTGTAGTGACTGTGTGATTTGAATTCTCTCTGTGTGTCTCAGGGTGACGTGGAGGAGGACGACAACGTTCCTGACAGCGAGCAGGACATCAAGCCTCGGTTCCACAAGTCACGCACCGTCACGCTGCAGCACGAGGGAGGCGAGGGGGAGGAAGGAGAGGACATCGACGAAGACGAGGATGATGACGATGACGCGCTGTCTGACTGGAACCTACGTGAGTAAACGACCAATCAGAGCGCGCTTGCACTAACTGCTCTACCGCGTGTATGAATCGTGTGTATTTTTGTGTGTTTCTAGGGAAGTGCTCTGCGGCGGCGCTGGACGTGTTGGCTAACGTCTTTCGGGACGAGCTGTTGCCGCACCTGCTGCCGCTGCTGAAGGGTTTGCTGTTCCACCCGGACTGGGTCATCAAAGAGTCTGGGATACTGGTGCTGGGAGCCATCGCTGAAGGTGTGTCTCTCTCTCGCTCACATAAACTGAATTCACACAAAAAAAAGCACTCTCAGATTAAATGCAACAATCTAACACAGTAAATTGAATCATTATTCAGGCAAAAGTTTGCTTGCTTGTGAGCACATGTGAGCTATCCTACTTATTGGCAAAGTTTATACTTTTTTTTTCACATCAATGCAACTGTTTATATTTTAAACCTTTATTGGTCGTTCTGATAATACACATCCCATCTCTTTCTGTCAGGCTGTATGCAGGGTATGGTCCAATACCTGCCCGAGCTCATCCCGCACCTGATCCAGTGTCTGTGTGATAAGAAGGCTCTGGTTCGCTCCATCGCCTGCTGGACGCTCAGCCGCTACGCACACTGGGTGGTGAGCCAGCCGCCGGACTCCCACCTCAAACCTCTCATGACAGAGTTGCTTAAACGCATCCTTGACGGCAACAAGAGGGTGCAGGAGGCCGCCTGCAGGTGAGTGTTTGCCAGAAATTCACATCTGAAATCTGAATCCGTTTTAAAACAACTGTGATTTTGATGTTTTCAAGTGCATTTGCCACGCTGGAAGAGGAAGCGTGTACGGAGCTGGTTCCGTACCTCAGTTTCATTTTGGACACCCTGGTGTTTGCTTTTGGAAAATATCAGCACAAGAACTTGCTCATCCTCTACGACGCCATCGGCACCCTGGCAGACTCTGTCGGACATCATCTGAACCAACCGGTAATAAAGAGTTTCCACCACAATGTTTTCAGCACTACCAATGCCAGTGTCTTATGCTTACCGAAACTGCATTTATTTGAAGGAAGAATACAGTAATGAAATGTCAATATTATTACAATTTAAGATGACTGTTTTATGTCAGCTTGCCTTGTCAACTTGTTTTAAAAAGTGAAATATTATTAGTGCATGTTTGTAGGCGTTGGAGAGCAGCGCTCTGATCTTGTGTTTTGTGTGTGAACAGGAATACATCCAGAAACTGATGCCGCCTCTCATCCAGAAGTGGAATGAACTGAAAGACGAAGATAAAGACCTGTTTCCTCTGCTGGAGGTGAGAACAGAATGAAAGCGTTGGTTTATTAGTTTAAATTGACTTTATTTTCATGACACAATTGTACATGGTTTTGCTAAAACAATAGTAACTGCAAGTGAAAATAGACAATGATTGGGTTAGGGAATATCATCTTCTCTGTGTGTGTGTGTGTGTGTGTGTAGTGTTTGTCGTCTGTGGCCACGGCGTTACAGAGCGGTTTCCTCCCGTACTGCGAGCCTGTCTATCAGCGCTGTGTTACTCTGGTGCAGAAAACACTCGCACAAGCCATGGTGAGAACACACCATTACTCACACACTGCTACAGCAGTGGAACACACAGTCATTAACCCACCTGTGTGTGTGTGTGTAGATGTACAGCCAGCAGCCGGATCAGTACGAGGCTCCAGATAAGGACTTCATGATAGTCGCTCTGGATCTGCTCAGCGGTCTGGCTGAAGGTCTCGGGGGTCATGTGGACCAGCTGGTTGCCCGCAGCAACATCATGACCCTTCTGTTCCAGTGTATGCAGGTACAGTGTGTGAGAGTGTTAAAAATCAAGTATTTAACTTGTATTTTGTAATTGTTTTTTTTTTTTTTTTGCCATGAAAGTAGCCCAAGATGCTAGCATGGCATTAAATTAATATATACTGCTATATCAAGTATTTACGATGCAAATTGAAAGTGATGCTCTCGTTTGTAGGACACTATGCCTGAGGTGAGACAGAGTTCATTCGCTCTGCTGGGTGATCTGACCAAGGCCTGTTTTCCACACGTCAAGCCCTGCATAGGTAAGACCAGTTTATTTGACATGCATACATCACAATTCATATTAACCACCGAAACTGTGTATGTGTGTTTAGCTGAGTTCATGCCGATCCTGGGGACAAATCTAAACCCCGAGTTCATCTCTGTGTGTAACAACGCAACCTGGGCAATCGGAGAGATCTGCATGCAGATGGGTGAGGATCATCACAGCACGGATTAGGATTCAGAATGATGTCATTGATTTCGAACCATAGAATGCGATAGTTGTTTGATCGACGTCATTGAAGTTAATTGATTGTTATTGGTCACGTGACGTCACTGATCTGACTGTGTTGTCGTAGGTGTGGAGATGCAGCCGTATGTGGCTCTTGTTCTTCCTCATCTGGTGGAGATCATTAACAGACCCAACACTCCCAAAACCCTGCTGGAGAACACAGGTGCGACCTCTGACCGAACATGATCATTTACCTTTCACACAGATTACCAGTCATACCTTAACTCTTCCCACTTCTCCTTACAGCCATCACGATTGGTCGGCTGGGTTACGTCTGCCCACAGGAAGTGGCTCCCATGTTGCAACAGTTCATCAGACCCTGGTGAGTCAAAACGTCTAGAAATCGGCCTGCTAGAATGACTTCTGAAGGATCATGTGACACTGAAGACTGGAGTAATGATGTTAAAATTCAGTTCTGATCGCAGGAATAAATTACATTTTATATATATATATTCAAATAGAAATCAGTTATTTGAAATTGTAATATTATTTCACAATATTGCTGATTTTTACAGAATTTTTGATCCAGTATATTTAGCCCGATTTCTTTTTTTTTATTACCGACACCACATTTTTGGCAAAAAGTTAGTTTATATTAAGAATTTGTAATATCACATTTTAAGCGAATATTTATCGAATGACTTATTTTTGCAGGTGCACGTCGTTACGAAACATCAGGGATAATGAGGAAAAGGACTCGGCCTTCAGAGGCATCTGTGTGATGATTGGAGTGAATCCTGGCGGTGTGGTCCAGGTCAGTTCTGGTATTCTGACTCTGCTGTTATTGACCGTGATGTTACGCTTTCCTCCAGCACTCACTTCCTTTCACCCGTCTCTCTCTCAGGATTTCATCTTCTTCTGTGATGCGGTGGCCTCTTGGGTCAACCCTAAAGATGACCTGAGGGACATGTTCTACAAGGTTAGATGAGCATGGAGTTGCGTTGCATCACAATGTGACATTTTGAAGATCCGTGTTGATGAGTGAGACTGTGTGCGTTTCTGTGTAGATCCTACATGGTTTTAAGGACCAGGTCGGTGAGGAGAACTGGCAGCAGTTCTCAGAGCAGTTCCCGCCCATCCTGAAGGAACGCCTCTCTGCATGCTATGGCGTGTAGCCCCGCCCCTCTGCTTCACACACAGCACATGCTGTCAGGTTAGTGACGATTGCTGATGTGATGTGCTGGGACAAGGAATCACTGTCCTAGGTGTTTTTAGTTGCTGCTAGGTGTTTCTGCGGTATATGGCAGATAATTTGAGCTGAGCTGACTGTCCGTCTCTTGACAGTCATACTGATGTATGATACTAATAATTTGGATAATGGATAAATATGCTTGAGGTTAGCTTTATTTTTATAACTAAATTGCCATTTCAAATGCTCAATTTTGGATTTTTGACAATTATTTCTCCCTAAAAAAATTAACAAGAGTGTTATATATTATATATTGGCGCTTTTCCACTACACAGTACCAGCTTGACTCGGCTCTGTTTGGTTTTCCACTGTGTAAAAGTTGTACCTGTACCGGCTTCCAGGTACTTTTTTTCGTACCACC
>JAUCMU010000001.1:23221618-23245396 GCA_032275025.1 Enteromius treurensis
TCATTTGTAATAGATATGATTATAAATCAAGAACAAGGCATTTACAGCTGTATTTATAAACTGCTTACCAATGACTAATAATGCTTAACTAATGATTCATAGTGTGCAGTTATTATAAAGTGTTACCATTTTTATAAGGATCGATTCAGGCACCTTTAGGCACCGGAACCGTTTTAAAAGTATCGATTTGGCACCGGTATCGAAAAAACTCTAAACGATACCCAACCCTAGTTAGAGCATCAATTGGCTAAAAATGTAATAATAACAATAATGACAGTAGTTAAATATTTGTTAATATTATTTTATTATGTAACCCTTTATAAAAGATAGGTTTTGGTTAGTATTTCTTTTATGCTAATAAACAGGGATGCACCGAATGTAACATTTTTATTTGTAATAAATGTTTTTGAGGCATATGACAATGTGATTTGTTCAACGAACGTCATTTATAAATCAACAAAAAGAAGCACTGTGGTATTTGTAATTGAATTTTTCTTAAAAAAAAACAAGACAAAACAGTAAAAAGCACATTACAGCTATTTAATTTGTTTGATAGTGAAAGTAATAAAAAGGTTAAGTATGAATATAATAACAATTTTATTTATATTTAACCTTGTAAACAAAGGCAAATATTTATTAGCATTTTTTTTCTTTAAAATTGTAATTAGAATTGAGAGTTATTGGAGTTGACATGAACTGTTGAATTACTGTAACGTTGACCGAGATCTACAGTTGTAGTCTCACTAGTGTGTGTGTGTGTGTAGGGTGTACAGTGAGGACGCCGCTCTTCTTAGGGGTGCTGTGTTTTTTGTTGGTATGGCGCTGTGGGGAGCTCACAGACTGCCTGCCCTCAAAAACACACCCACTCTGGTCCTGCCTTCCTTCTACAAGGTGTGTGCATTAGTTTTTGTTTCTATATATATCAAATATGTTTATGTATATAATGAATTCTACTAGTGTTTGACCTGACCTCTGTGCACAGGCCATGAGCTGTTCAAATGAGGTGGTGTCCTATGAGATTGTGCTGTCGATCACGCGACTCATCAAGAAATATGGCAGAGAGCTGCTCGTCGTGACGTGGGACATCCTGCTGTCCATCATAGAGAGACTCCTGCAGCAGATACAGGTACACACACACACACACTCAGTCACTCACTCACAGACACACACTCACGCCTGATGCTCTTCTTATGTGTGGTGTGTGCAGACGATGGGCAGCCCTGACCTGAAGGTGATCGTTCATGAGTTACTGAGCACCGTCGAGGAGCTGTACGAGCAGAACGACTTCCACGGGTCCTCACAGAGATTCTTCAGCCTGGTGGAGAAGTGCGCTGATAAACGTCCCGTGAGTTTCGCTCGCGCTCTGTCCTTCTCTTCTGAAGCGGTCGATTCGATTTGCTCTTTTTGAATCTATTTGTTTATTTAAATGTCGTATTAAAAGTTTAACTGAAACATATATTATTACAATTAAATGAAGTACATATTTATTTGAATTTATTATTTCATTTTAATAATGGATTATATTCAGACTAACTAAATTTGTTGTAAATTATTTAAATTATTTATTAATTAAATTATTTACTAAATTATTTAAATTATTTTAAATTATGGATACATTTATTATTAAAATTAAATATACTTTAAGGAGAATATGCAGGATATATATATATATATATATATATATATATATATATATATGAGGATATTCATAAATGTATTAAATAATTGAAAGTATACATTTTATTAATGCATTTAAATTAAAATGTATTATTCAGTTTACATTAAGTAAAGATTCTAATTTATTTTGTACTAAAATTAAAAGTAAGTTTAGTATAAACTTGGGGGTATTCAGATTAACTAAATTTAGTAATCCATTGAAAAAAGTTAAAATGTGTTTTACGTTTATTTTGACGTTAAAATAAAAATAAAATATGCATTTATTTAAATTAATTATAAAAATTAAATTAAGGTGTATATTAAGATATTTAAATGCATTGAAATGTATTACATTTTAATTTAAACTTAACAATGAATTTAAAGAAATATGTTAAAATTAACAGGATATTGAATTCATTTAATTTATAAATGAATTTATTTAAATTCATTACTAAATGGAATTTAATTAAAATATTTACATTTACAATTAAATGGAGGATATTATCATTGAAAACATATATTATTCAGTGTAAAGGAAGAATATATGAACTACTTGATCTAACAAACATGAGCTAGTAGATAAAATAAAACAATAAATAGAAAAAGATCTGTTTTTGTAAATAAGCTCTTCATAGCATTATTTTGCTTTGATGGGCTGTTGTTGAATGTGTCCTGTAGGATGCGTCTGTGCTGATGCTGATTTCCTACAGAGCTCAGTCCGTTCAGCCGGCCAAAGACGGGTGGCTGCAGAACCTGCTCAAACTCATGGAGAAGTTCTTCAGGTCTGGATGATTCATCAGATTCACTAAAGGCACGTTTGAAACCAATCCTGGGAATAACACACTCTCTCTCTCTCTCTCTCTCTCTCTCTCTGTGTCAGGAACGAGAGCCGTACTGTGATCAGGATAAAAGTCCTATACATCCTGTCCTTCGTTCTCAGCACAAACCGACAGCTCTATGAAGTCAGTCCTAAACCAGTCATGCCTTCACTTGTGCTCATGAGGTCTCTTTGGTTTTCCTGATCATCTGTGTTCTCCGGGACAGGAGGAGCTGATCGAGGTGGTGGTGATTCCTCAGCTGGGTCAGATCGCTGAAGATCGAGACCTGTCCGTCAGGAAACAAGCCACGCAGCTGCTGGTGGATCTTGCCGAGGGCTGCAACACGCATCACTTCAGCAGCCTGCTCGACGTCATCGAGAAGGTATGATGTCATTCACGATAGCACGGGCATTCCGTTGTTCTCCGGTTTGAAATGTAAAATGCAACATTCAAAAAAATGGAATTCTTCATGCATAAAGGAGTCTATATTCCTATAAATGTAATATTACCTTGAAATTAAGCATAGTTTTATTTGGATGGATTATAACAATTAAATATAGATTACTGTTATATGTGTTTCCATTATAGTTTATGCCCAAATAAAAATGGTCGACCTTAACCAAGCTTAATTCTTTTTATTCACATTAAGAGAATGTCTTTAAAGTGCCTCTATTTTGACATTTTTAAGGCTCTTAATATTGTTTTGGGAGTCTCCTACAATATGTTTACATTCATGTCAGGTGAAAAAAGCTTTCGGTTTCTTAAAATGTGTGTTTAATATCATGTAGCTACATTGCTCACTGCATGAAAGGCAATATTGGAAACGCCATAAAAGGGGCACTTTGATGTAAAATCCCCAAACACATGTACAAGGCCTGATCTGTGTGAGTGTAACTCTCCTGTGCTCCTGCAGGTGGCTAGTCGTCCGTTGAGCTGCTCTCTGGAGGGAGAGAGAGAGCTGTCTGTGGAGTCGCCCATGGACGACGTCCGGACCGCTATACTGGGACTGCTGGACATCCTCCAGGTACTGCAGCACCCCTCCTGTTCAGTCACTCACCATCACTGTCTGAAGCAGCTCCAGTGAAGACCCTCTTTCTGTTTCCAGAGTAAACTCTACAGTCTGCCGGCCAGTCACGCCAGTCGAGTGTACGAGCTGCTGATTTCTCATCTGCAGCTTCACTACAAAAACAAATACTACAGTGCCATCGGGAGCTCCATACGCCTCAAGGTTAGGCTTTAGTTAAAAACAGAAAACTCACACTAGCAACCAAATACTGACAATACCTAACCTTCTGAACTCATGATGTTGTTTTCCCTCATTGTTTGTGAGTCAGGTCTTTGATTTCTTACTGATGATGAGGGCTGACTCTCTTCATCGTCTGGGTGTCCCCAATAAAGACGGAGTCCTGAGATTTAGCCCATACTGTCACTGTGACGTCGGGTGAGGACGTGAGCATGTTTTCTTACACCTTATTGAGGAAGATGTTAAAGGAAATCAAATTTAAAGTATAAATGTATTGTGAACAAATGTATTTGTCTGAGATAGAACTGTTGGAAAATCTAGAATATGAGGGTGCAAAAAAATCTAAATATTGAGAAAATCGCCTTCGTTCAAATTAAGTCCTTAGCGATGCATAATACTAATAATAATAAAAAAAAAGATATCCTTTACTTGATATCCTAATGATTTTTGGCACAAAAAATAAGAATGATAATTTTGACCCATACAATGTGCTACCTATGAATGCTTTTCTGCTCCTGGGTCACACATTTATTTGTTTTAAAATAAAATTCACATGCATTATTGCATTTAAATGCATGCATTTATTCACATTTGTAATCAAAACTAAATGAGTGATGTTCAGACGGACTAAATCTCAAATGTCTGGTTTTCAGGGAGTCAGAGAAAAGAGTGACTGATAAGAAGCCAGCAGGAACGGTGTCGCCTCCGACAGGAAGTCCCACCCCAGCGGCTCCGCCCTCCTCCATTCGCACCGCCTATCTGCCCTACAGCCTGGCCTTTAACGTGCTGCTGCAGTGCCTCAAGATGGTACACAAACACACACAGATCACATCCTGAGATCATGGTGCCTCATTTACAAACCGTAATTTTACCACGGTGCTCAGTGTTTTTGCATTCCTGGATCAAACAGTTCAGTTTAATAATACATTAAAGTGTAAACATGTTTGATTCAAATGTTTCCATAAATGTATTATTAAAGGAAGTAAAGCATCAGCGCTCTGTTTGATTTGCAGGAGACTGACTGGAAGGTTCTGAAGCTGGTTCTGGATAAGATGTCCTGCACAATCCAGTACAAAGTTTTGATCCTGACCTCACCCTGCAACATCGACCATCTGTGCTCCACTCTCTGCTGCATGGTAACACTGAAAATGATTAGAACACTAGTATTTTAGTGTCTTAGATAGACTCTTCTGGAAATACTAGGGTTCTAATGATTTGGCTAGCTCTGCACTACACAGTAACAGTGTGGAGACAAGGTCATTTGTGTGTGTGTGTGTGTGTGTGTGTGTGTGCAGGTGACGGACCGTCAGATATCAGAGCGGCTGAAGAAAACTCCTGATGGTTTCTCCCTCACTGATGTCCAGCTGGCTGTGGTTCCTGTTCTCACTGCCCTCACGTCCTACCACAGCTACCTGGAGCAGTCCAGACAGGTACACTTCTGCTAAACAGATGAAAGTGCAATAAAAACGTCAGCCTTTTGTCAGTTCAATATCCTAGTGATTCGGCTGTTTGAAATAACAAGAGGCAATTCTGTGTTACCTTGTTAGTTAAGTTAAAATATGAATTTATTTAGGTGTATTATGTTACATTACATTATTGTTACATTAATAAGGTTTTGTTTACATAATATGTGCGTGTGTGCTGCTGTGTATGTTTATGTATATATAAATACACACGCATACAGCATATATTTAGAAAATATTTACATTTTTATATTTATATAAATTATATCGTATATAAATACAAATACATTTTATTTTCTTAAATGTATACATGCATGTATGAGTTTTTACATAGACATAATAAATATACACAGTACACACTCATATATTATGTAAACAGAAACTTTTATTTTGGATGCGATTAATCATAATTTAAACTGAATATACAATTATCTCATTTAAATTAAATATAAATGTATTTAAAAAAAATGTATTACTGTATTTACAATAAACAAAATTACATAAATGTACATTTAATTTATTATATTTAAATAAAAAATATACATGCATTTACCACATTTATTTGCATTTTTATTCATTTTAAAGTGCACATTTAAGCTATTTCATTTGTTATTAAATTTAAATGTTAAACAAACATGAATAAATATTATCTAACAAATTTATTCTTACATTTGAAATAAGTGCACATTTTTAACATTTTATAATGCAAGTACATTAATTCTGAATTGGTCAGCCAGCCGCAGATCAAATCTCTGGAGGGACTCTTCTGGAGATGATAGCAGCCAATCATCTGATGCTCATCTAGGAACACATTGATAAATGTGTTTCTCCACCTGTTTTCTCAGAGAGAGCTGGTCCAGTGTTTGGAGAAAGGCCTGATTTACCGCTGTGCTAAGCAGTGTGTGGTGGCTCTGACCATGTGCACCGTGGAGATGCCTGACATCATGATCAAACTCCTGCCCGCCCTCATCGTCAAGCTCACGCACATCTCGGCAACCGTGGCCATGGCCTCGCCCATGCTGGAGTTCCTGTCCAGTGAGTCCAAGCCTTTAGTCATCCTCACATAGTCATGCCCTGCTCAAGTGCTGATGCTTTCTGTCTCTTTCTTTTAGCATTAGTACGGCTCCCACATCTGTATGCCAACTTCGTAGCTGAGCAGTATGTCAGCGTGTTCGCCATATCGCTGCCGTACACCAATCCGTCAAAGTGAGTCTCAGACACACACACACACACACACACAATGTGTAGCTTAATTGTTATTTTAAACTGTAATGATATTTCACAGTATTGCTGATTTAACTGTATTTTAAATCAAATAAATGTAGCCTCCATGAGCTGAACGATCTTAAATGATGCATTTTCTTGCATTCTCTGCAGGTTTAATCAGTACATCGTGTCTCTCGCCCATCATGTGATTGCCATGTGGTTCATTCGCTGCAGACTGCCTTTCAGGAAAGACTTTGTTCAGTACATCACCAAGGTGTGTGATGGGATTGTCGGACTCGTGTGTTTACCGCTCCTTCTGTGGGTCTTGAGTTGCAGTGTGTTTTTTTTTTTAGGGTCTCCGCTCAAACGCTCTTCTGCCATTCGATGACACTCACGACACTCAGAGCAGCTTCAGAGCGCGCAGCACCAGCCTGAACGAGAGGCCCAAGAGGTACACACACTCACACACACACACACACACACACACTCACTCATTCACACACACACACAGGGCCAGATCACAGTTTGTCTCATGTCAGGTTTTGCCGTGGGAAGGACTCAAAGCATGATTGTCATCCAGGCGCCTCATTGGCTCATTTTCTGATGGCAGTGTGGTGATTTCGGGCATCAGCTGAGTTTTGCACTCACGGATGCTAGTTTACTGCAGGACGTCTCGCCTTTCTCTCTCTTTTCTTATCAGTCTCATTTCTTTCTCTGTGTGTGTGTCTCTTTCTCTCCTTATCTGGTTCTCAAAGGCAGACCGACTGTCACATCAAAACCATCAACTCATTCATTTATACAACAGTGTTCCTTCAACTACAGCCACTTTATGTCCCAGGAATTGATTTCTAATCAGATTAATACATTGTATATGAAGGTCACATGATATTTGAGATCTTTTGATACAAATGCCTTTATGTTTTTAATAAAAACAAAAGCTACAGATGATGTAAAATGCAGTTATATATTAAATGTAAATTATTTTTTTTTATATCATATGTTTTGTGTATTTTCTATAAAACAAAGCATCTCATTTCCACCAGAATTATGGTAAATAATGGTTTAAGATGTGCTGGAAATGAGGCAGTGGTGGACTTTATTTATTTATTTATTTTTTGAGGGTACATGAAAGCTTTGTGCTCATTAAACATTAGCAGACAAATTGAATTAATGAGTTTAAAAAGTGTGTTAATTGAGTCAAAATTCCTAAAAGGACTAAAAATGACGATAGTTGAAAAAACACCTGAATACAAACAGTGCACACACCTCTAAATCCTGACATCTAATAATGAGCCCATCTTGTAATAGTCAAAATGCCTAGTCATGTGATTTCTCTATCAAAGGGACCAATAAACTAGAACTTACGAGTCCTGCCTGCTAACATCTGGATTTTAACTGAAGCAAGTCTTTTCTTCTCCATTCCCTGCTCATTTCCATTCTTTGTCTTCACCTTTCTTGATTTCACTTTTTGTATCGGGTGTGAAAACAGCCACTGTCCCATGAGCCAGTGTACTTTTAACAGGAAGTCTCCATAGTAATCGCTTACTAAACCATTATAACCAGCACACCTGATTCAGCTAACAGTGCATTGTTAGGATGTTTTTCCAGGCATATCACTAATAGAGTCCATGATCAGTTATGTCCAGAGTCCTTGGGCTGAAGCTGATTCCCTTAGGAAGCCATCTGTGTTCATTTGCATTCTTGTCTTGTCACCGAGGCTGGAACTTTGAATGAAAAGCTTGAAAAAAAAGAAAGATGTGCCAATTAATTTACATGCATAAGAATATCCATGCATTTAAAATGTAGTCGTACAAAATCGGATTTATATTCTGTTTTATTAATTTCATTCATGAGCATCAAATCAAGAGTAGACAGAATTACTGTATGAAATTATTAAACCCATTTCCGTTTCAAATAAAAATGTCAAATCAAAATAACTTTTAAATAAAACACAGAAAATATTTGAGTGTAACCGTATTCAGTGGGACCATTTAACATCATCAGAAAACTAAAAATGCAAAACATTAAATATAGTGTGCTAATTTAATTCAGGATAACATTTTCACTAGAAAACCAATCTAAAAGGATGTGCATATAGACATAGATTTAGATCTTCAGGCTTTACATTCTCTGTTCCAGTTTCTTGTTTCATTCCATTCAGTCATTCATTGAGTTATGTTTGCTGTATTAAACCACACACACACACATACACATGCTCATATCACTGTTCTCCTATTGCTATTAATTTCCAGTATGATGATCATTGCAGTGTCTGAGTGTTTTTTTTCTTGTGCTCTCTGACTGGTTTATTTATTTTCTCCTCTTTCGTTCCTTTCGTAGAATGCTGACAGTATTGCTTACTTTATGCCTTGTTAAGTGTCTGTTGATCTTTTTATGCTGTTTCTCCTTCCAGTTTTCTGTTTCCTCCTTTGTTTTCTTTTTGTTTTTTGAGTGTCGTCCCTGTTTTCTGGTTCTCAGTGTGCACCGCTGACCAAGTTGCTTTTGTTTTCCTTTCACTTCCTTATTTGACCCCTCCCCCTCCTCTGATTGGGCCATGCGTGGTGGGCGTGGTTTTGGGGGGGGGTGCCGACACCTTGGATCCGTCACCTGTGATTGGTCGCTGGCCCCTTTCGCGACACTTCACAACCAATCGCACTCCCCCATCCACCCATGCCGACGTGGTTAAAATGCCCCAAATTCCCCGCGACCCTCCCTGGTCACGACGTTATGCTGACGCACACCTGACCTCGTTTGCCCTCGGGGCAGTTTGCGGACGACCAAAGTGGCGAAGCAAGGCCCCAGCGCAAACTCTCCCGTTAAAGACCTGAAAGATCTGTCGGCCATGGACGCCTTCCGCTCCCGAAGCATCAGTGTGTCCGAGCATGCGGTGCGCAGGTAGAGCATTTTTTGGTCACCTCAGAACTCAACAAACCGATTGATATCCCTGCTTTTCCTTCTCTGTATGCAGGGTCGGTGGGTGGGGCTTGGGCATTCGGGGGCGGGGCTTGGGCATTCGGGGGCGGGGCGTTGCCTTGGCGATGCGGGGTGGGCGTGGACATCTGGTCTGGGCTAATTCTGATTGGGCAGGAAAGGGTGATGCTGGAGGAGGGTTTTGTCATTTTCTTTGGTTTCGTTGGCGGTAATGTTGACTGCATGTGCTGAGCATTTCTTTTCATTTCAGCCTAACCCCGTTTTGTGTTTGCTTTTACCATGCTTATTGTGCCGTTTGTGATGGTGCATTTTTCTTTCCGCGGGCAAACGGCTGTGCTATGGAGCCCCTGAAGGGACATTGTGATGGATTTTTTATTTATTTATTTATTTTTTATTTATTCTGACGATCTGAGGTGAGCTATCCGTTGTTGCTGTAAGTATGGCTATACATGCCATGCAACATGGCATTTAAACTCCCAATAGACCTGTTTAACTTTGAATAAAGCATGCAATCTCTATCAGTTTCTAAAACAGAAAATTCACACTTGGCTAGTTAGGACAAACACTCATTTGCGTTAATACGTAAAACTTTCTCTCGCAAATGATTGTGATCCCCAGAGAAACTGTTATATTTGAATGATTTTACATTATATTCCAAAACATGTGTTTCTCTGAGAGAGAGAGAGAGAGAGAAAACAAAAAAGCACACCCATAGAAACGTAATATTGTCCCGTCTCATTTTTTCCATCTCCATGTCCCCTAGGGGGCTCCGTACCACACAAAGGAAGCATGCACAATTGAAAGTATGCGTTTTACACTTTTGATCGTCTAGCTTCTGTTTTTCTGTATGTTGAATGAGATTGAAGCCAGAAATTTAGCTCCCAAATACCATTGGGCGCACTCCAGTAGGTCAGCCTGCTGCCTGTCTGAGCCTGTTTTAACCTTCACTTATTCACATCACATTCACACTCTTTACACACGATCCAGGTACAGTATCCATCCATGTTTTTTTATCATATTGCATTTTGAACCATAAACCAAGAGTTATACGCTGCAAACACTTGGAAAATGTTTCACTGAGGCCCTCTTCAAGTGCTTAAACGTAACCTGATGTCATTTCAAACCCATATGGTTACATAAACACGAAGTCTTATAAGCTCTCTGTGCTCCTGAAGTCATTAACAAACTGCAGTGTCGCACATGAACCAGCAGATGGCAGCGAGGATTTACAGCTGCATCCTGGCAGAGGGAGACATTACCAATAATATTTGCCCTCAAACGTCTGTTTTATTAACCCAGCGCATCTAATTACCATAAAACCTATTAATCAGTTCAGCGCCTCCAAGTTACAGGATGTTAATGAATAGTGGGTCCGCTATTAGCAAGCGCAGGGACTTCATACGGCATATTTGTTTTATTTTCTAGCATGTCTGCAAATTACCCTGCCATCGGTTTACTAATAGCCTAAAGTATTTCTGTGCCCAAGGTTTTTGTTTGGGTCATTTCAAGGTTGCTCGTTATGATTTAATGCCATTTTTTGGTAAAAACAAAAGCCAGCTAATAATGCCGAACTTGATCTTAATCACAAGCTGTTTGACTCCTGCTGTGTTAAATGAAACACCTTTTTCTTAGTTTTACAGGCGCAAGAAAAGCTTGCTTTCTTAAATAGGTTTACATTCATCTAAAACCCCCCTAAATGGTGGGAAACGTCTTTTTGTCCTCAAACGAAGAACGACAAGTATATAAACTGGATTATTGTGCTCAACCCACTGGAAGATTAGTTGACTTGTTTCCATCAAAACAACACATCATTTTTCCTTGTGTAGAAAACCCTATTGATTTAAGAATTTGGATATCTGGGCTGAAAGCAAGAGTAAGAAAAGCTTTTTATGCGCTGCCTATTCAGCTTAATGCATCAATAGAGTAAAAGTGCATCGACAAGCTCCATCATGTGTTATTCCACAGACATCAAGAATTGTCCGACTGCAGCTAATAGAGATGATTGATGTGCGTGTGAAGAGCTGGCGAACAGTGAAACGTTTTCTCTGTGGCACTGTCCCAAGATTCAGAGACTTTATGGACATTTTGCGGCTCGAAAAGTGCTGAATTCTAGGTTTGATTGTAAATATCTAAGTTTTTATGCATTTACAGCAAGCAGTTGAGCTTGAGGAGTCCGCTTCAGCCGAAGAGTTACTGAAGGATCAGATGTAAAGACACAAACTGGGACTTCCTGTCTGTATGAATGAGTGTGTGTGTGTGTGTGTGTGTGTGTGCGCTTGTGGTGGATGACCGTTTTGACAGACACTCGAGTGATTTGGTTAAAGCTCAGATTGTTGGGTCGATGATCGATGAGGAAAAAGTCAGTTGTGCCCTTGAGCGAAGCAGCTGAAGGATTGCTTCAGGTTCAGCTCATCTTTATCGACAGCATTCCTCAATTATTATTTGCTAATTTTTCCTCCCACAAGGGATAAATTGTCAGTGTGCAAGGTTTTAATTTTTTGGATAATGCATATGAAAAATTTGGACTGTGTGTGCAATGACCATTACTGTGAAAAAAAAAAAAAAAGATTTAATGGTCATATTGCCTGAAATGTCAATTTCATTTGTAAATGACCTGGAAATATGTGCTTTTTGATTGCTGAGAATAGAGAATACTACAGTTTATTCATTTTAGAAAATTCTCAAATACAAAGTTATAAAATACATTTGAAAAAATAAATGAATATGAAGTAAGCCAAATGTATAAATATTTAAAATATAATTAATATTAAAATATAAATGTAATATAATTTAAATTGAATTGAATTCGATAAAAATTATGGCAAATACAAAATAAATATGACTGTAAAATGTTATGAAAAAATTACATTTATTTTGTAAAATATTTTTCCCCTTTATTAAATAGTATAGTGGCGTTAGGAGAAGGTACAGGGATTGAAAAAGGCCGAAAACAGTGAAATAATGTGTTTTTGAATCAGTGCGTCATAGCTTGTGAGACGTTATGAAACCGAGTATAGTTTTTATTGTGATAGATGATGTGTTGGTGTGGGAAGCATCAGATGACGCGGTTCACACTGACTCTCTGCAGTAGATGCTTCTGTCTTCAGTCTTTGTGCTTGTCGTCTCTGACGCTCTTATCATCCACATTCATCCCTCGTTCCCCATTGAGATGAAATGAAATGGCCTTTTGTCGATTGCATGCTCATGCGTAGCTCACTATACCTCAAGTATAGAAGATGTGTAATTGTCATCATGATCAAAGCGGTTGCTAATGTGTTGCTAGGTGTGATGAGGTTGATGATAGGGTAAGATAAGATACTATAGATGGGTTTGCATTGATATTCCTGGAGTGTTCTGGTTAGGTTATGGCACTTTTCTACAGATTGTTCTGATTGGTTGCTAGGGTGTATTTGATGGTTGCTAGCACTGATGTGCTTCATTTTTATTTACTTTTTTGGACTTTATTTTTGAATTGTTTTGGATGTTTTGAATCAGCTGTCAGTTTGATTAATTTGATCATATTATTTATTTATTATCAATAATATTTATTCAATTTATATATTATTTTATGTCTGACTGAAAATCAAAAACCATAATAATGTGGTTGTCTCCAAGAATGTTATTTTCATATTAAAAAAAAAATTTAATTACATTTTTTATGTTTTTTATACTTATTGAGTTTTTTTTTTATTTAGATTTTATACTTTGTTTATATTTTGTGTACGTTTTCTGTTTTCTATTTTGTATTTATATATATTTTTTTGATATTTATTATTTTTGATTTCATTTTTAATATATTTTATGTATATGTTTTACTTCATTGTTTATTGATGTATGGCGCGCACACACACTCACTCGGGCTCAAGGACTGTAGTATTTCGTGTGTGTGTGTGGTGTTAACGAGCTGTTCACCTGTGCCTGTTTCTCAGGTCAGAGAGTGGATGTCACAGTCAGAAATGCTTTAGCTCAGTGGCGTTGGCAGTGGTGTGTGTTTACGCGGGTTGGCGTGTGTGTCATCTTCGTGTATGGAGATGATGTGGGCTCTACTGATTTCTCCAGGGATGCGGTTGCCGTGGTTCCAGAAGGGCAGTATGCTGATGGCAATTTTATATTAATGCCATCACCTGGATAATCACACGGCTCTCCACAGGTGTGTGTGTGTGTGTGCGGATCGCAAGCTGGCAGCTGAACTTTTCTAGGGTTGTATGTGTGTGTTAAACAGCCATGCTCTCTCCCAAGGGTTGTCAGTCCCAGTTTTGTGTCACAAAAAGAGAAACAAAAAAAGCTTAGACTAAAAACAGTGTAATGTTATGGTATATATATATATACATATATATATATATATATATATATATATAATTTATATATTTATTTATTTTTTCAATTATTATTTTAATTTTAGTATAATTTTTAAGAAATATTTTTCATAGTTTTAGTTGAAGTATTTCAGTTGCAGTTTTATCTAAAGTTAATATGGAATTTTATTTCAGCTAACAAAACCGAAACTAACTTTTTTAATAGTTTATTTTTAAAAGGATGAACAGTTCTTTTGAGCAAAGATGAACTCACTTAGTGTCTCCAATTCGATTTATCAGTGAGTGTGAGTGTGTGTTTTAACTGCATGTGTTTGTTTGAAAGGGCCACTTCAGCTTCACTCAACATCTGAATCTGATTTATTACCCGCTGACACTCTGGCATCTTCACATCTTCACAAACACACACGCTCTCATCTCAAGCTGCACGCTGTGTCCTAACCAGCTGTGACGAGTGGAAAAATATCGGCACTAACCTTAAAGACCGTATAGCTCCGCCCACAGTGAACCGTCAGAATCGGATGACTTTGAATCAAACAAATCTGAATCTGAATCAGCCAGTGGTTCATAATTCTGGTTAGGACATGGACTAGCTGAGATCTCTAGGTTCATTTGACCTGTCCTTTACTGACTGTAACCCGGTGCCTGTGTGTGAACCCTGACCCCGTCCCGTGCAGGATGCAGACGTCTAGCACCACCTGCAGCCTGGGCTCTGCTGACGAGAACGCGGTGATGCAGGCGGACGACGCGCTCAAGACGGTTCATCTGGAGCTGACGGAGACCTGCCTGGACATGATGGCGCGATACGTCTTCTCCAACTTCTCTGCACTGCCCAAGAGGTGACGCAAACCACACCTCACACTTCCTCTACATCCCTCATTTCATCTTATCAGCAGCATGTTTTGCAGATTTAACAGTCTAATTAATCATAAGTATTCAACGCTGCAACGTTTTCAATTAAATATCAATATCTGCCATTAATTGAAGATAAAGTTAAAAGCGTTACATTATCGTACATTAATTAATTACAAAAATACACCTTTTTTCACACATTTTTGCAAATATGTTTGCAAGCATGATTTAACAAGTATGTTTTGCATACCAATAAAATGTAATAAAATAATAGTAATTGCACTAAATTCATTAAATTGACAATTTTACATGTGTTAATAATATGTAATATAATATCTACGTAATAATATGAAACAATGGAAACAATTAATAATTGTATAATTTTGTATCATGTTTAAAAAATATATGTATTTATAATTTATAAAAATATAAATTGTACAAACAGTACTAAAACAATATAAATATGTTTTTCATTATTTTTTTATTTATTTTTTTACTTGATCTATGCCAATAGATCTCACTGACCAGTCTTTTAGGATCAATTTCATTCATTTATCAGTCACTTTGAGAAAGAGAGTCCGCTTAATGAGTGAAAGTGTTGAAGACATGTGCAGAGCTGCTGCCGTCTCTCTTTTTTTGATTTTAGGCCGGTTTACACACTTTTAGCTAGAGCTGTAATTGCTTGACCTTCATCCCCCTGTTCGGTGTGTGTGTGCAAAGCTTAATACTTGACTTTTATCTCTGTGGTTGGTGATGAATGCAGGCCGCCCGATTCTACCAAAGTGAACTTTTTCTGTCACTCTTATAGTGACAGTCACTCTTGTTTCACTCTGTGTGTGAAGAGTTTGTGGCTTTGGACAGTTTAGCGCACGAGAAGCAGACTCCCGTCAGAGACGGATGGGTTTCTCACAGTGGCACTAAATAAAGATGATCAACAGGCTTCATAAACTCTCTTCCTCTCTCAGGTCTCCCATCGCAGAGTTCCTGTTGTCCGGGGGCCCCAGTATGACTTGGCTGGTGGGGAATAAATTAGTCACCATTACGACCAGCGGCGGCTCTCGAACCCAAGCGCTTCTGGGTCTGGACATGGTTGAGAGGCCCGGAGGAGGAGAAATGACCAGGTTTACTAACATATCAACACAGATGTCACCAACCGGTCATGCTTATGCTGTAGGTTAAAGGAATACTTCCTGGATGAATTTCTTTTGATATTTCGAATTAAGTTTGCAACCAGGCTGTTTCAGTCACCATTGACTTCCATAGTAAGAAAAAAATACAATAGTACTCGATGATGACCAAAACAGCCTGGGTACAAACTTTCTTCAAAATATCTTCCTTTGTCTTCAAAGAAATTCATACAGGTTTGGAAGGACTGATGGTCACGGGATTTTCATTTCTGGGTGAACTATTCCTTTAACGTGTTTCAACACAGTCCTAGCATGTTTATCATGTTGTTAGCATGTTTCTAGCTTGTTTGACACATGGATGGATGGATAGATAGACGTGGACTGATAGATGATTTGATAAACCGACTGAAAAATTATGGATGGATGAATTATGGGTAGACTAAAAGTCTCAACAGTAGGGAAAACATCAAAATAACCACAGCTGACTCTTCTGCAGGTCTGACCCGTCTTTACACACCCGACAGACCAAAGAGGCTCCTGCTAAACTGGAGTCTCAGTCGGGTCAGCAGATCAGCAGCAGCACGCGCACACGTGTCCGCTCCATATCAGGTGAACACACACACACACACTCCGCTGCTTTATTCTGACCCGAGCCTCTCCCGCTCTGATGAGTTTTGAGCTATTTTCCACATTCTGACCTTTTAAATGAAACAATCCCTTTTTTAAAGAGTTTTAAATGTAAAAAAAAAGTGTTAAGAATATTTATTTTATGTTGTAATGAATATAATATTCTAACACTGGTATGGTAGTGAAGTCGGCATACGCTCCTCTCCAGGTGGTCACGCTCTGCGGGCCGGTCCGGCTCAGAGTCTCAGTCCTTTGGTGGCATCTCCTGAGGGCGAGTACAGTGGGCCCCTGCCCCCCCCGGGCCCCCCGCTGGAGGTGCTGGGGTCCCAGAGAGGAGTGGAGGAGCACCCGGCGGCCCCCGCCTCGCAGCCCTCAGCGCCGCTGAAAGACAAGCCCAGCCTGGCCGAGTTTGTGCCCATGCTGACGCAGGGCTGGGCCGAGATCTTCATCCGCAGACCCTCAGGTACTGCAGCTCTTTACCCCCTAACCTTGTCCCGAGCCGTAATTATCACCCACTCACTCTCAATTATGACACATTTGTGCAGGCACTAAAATTAAATCATCGTAACTCCATTCCAAGGGCGTTGGAGAGGCGCTCGAGCGAGCGTGCGGCCCGCAGGGCATGCTATGCCATTTCCAGAGTTTCGTAACAGTTTGACTCACACCTGCCGTGCCCACGGGCCCGATTTTCCTCCGTCTGCGTCTCTAAATGAGGAGTAGCTCGGGAGCATTCTGCAGATTTAATTTTTTTTCCCCGTGCATTAATTGCGACGTGTCCTTGAGTGCATCACTTCTTGAAGAATAACACGTGACGAGATGCTTTTTGAATGCAGTTCCTGATCATTTCAGAGCTTTGATGTTGTGGTTTTCTTCCTTTCTGTGTTTGTCTGTCACTTTTTGTGTCTTTCTTTCATGAGTCAGTTTTATAGCACCATTGCTTCTCTCTGAGCAGCTTTATTGGTTTTATTTTTCTTCTCTGTATCTTTTCTTTCTTTCTTTCAGTTCAGTTTGGTTTATATTATGAGAAATAGTCAAAATCAAATAATGTCAGAGGTGAAATAAAGGTGTTTATTTGGCATTTTTAATATTTGATTAATAAATTAATGTAAATTTGATATATTTAAATAATAAATATAATTAAAACAAAAATAAACGCTAAAAACAAAATCAGTATCAAAGTATTCCGTTTGTTTCCAGACAGCTAAAAGTTTCCTTTCTGGGTAGGATGTGACATCACACATTGCAACCTGTCTGTCCGTTGTTGTTGTTTTTTTTTACACATAACATGAAGAAATTGCCTTGTCAAATTTAATTTTAGTCCGATTTTATACTGACCGTTAAATGTGCTCTGTTTCGAAAACAAACAAACAGTACAAATAAGCAAAAATTAATAATACAAAATTATTAATATGCAAATAAAACTAGAAAGAATATAAAAAAATAAATATAATCAAATAGTCAATGGTTTAAAATAAAAACATGGTCAAATGTTGATTTTTTTAATTTTTTAAATTTTTTTATTTTACTTTATATTTTATGTTTTGTAAATGTACATGTATATAAATTATTATATAATTGACATTTTATTTTTAAAAAAAATTTCCAGTACAAATGCTACTGTATCACTGGGGCAGTACCTTCTCAAAAAGTACAATTTCATCATTTTTAGGTATTAATATGTACACTTTAGGTTTAAGGTACAGTATGAACCCTTTGGTAAAATGTACTTTTTGTACCTTTTTTTTTATTTTCCTCTATCTTCACAAAAAAATGAGGTAAAATAAAACCACAAAATATTTATTAATGTTCATAAATGTGCGTTTCCCCTTTGTTTAGTCTCTCTGGATATGCTGAGGGTTTGTTTCTGTGTAATTGAGTTTGCTGGGTGTGTGGTGCGCTGGACAGATGCTGATGTTGGTTAAATGGGAACATGGGTGTATAGCTGTGTGTGTGTGAGCAGACAGCTAGTGGTCTCAGTGTAATGACATCCACATCCGTAAATTTGTGGGTGTGTGTGGATACTTTTTTTGCTTTCCATGCATCATTATTTTGCATTATTTAATTAAAAAAATATATTTGTGTAGTTTTAATGACTAAAATAATTACGATTTTATAATTCCTAGTTTTTTTTAAGTAACTGGCAAAAAACTGGAGTGGTGATTCCACAAACAAGAATCCATGAAATGCATTATTAGACCATTTTCCAAAGTTGCCACGATACATTAAATCCATTTAAGAATCATAATAAAGCCTTGATGTGAAGCCGGTTTAATACACACACTTCTTCTCCATGCTGCTTCGCACAAACTGTTATAATATCACACACTTTGCACATTGTTGTGAGTTTGGGTTTAATATAATATTTATCTGGGAACGCAAAATGTCCCATTTCATCAGATTTGTGAGATAAATAATTTATATATCTACTCAGATGGAGAATGCATCAATATTGTGTTCACTGCATGTTTTTTACAGGTTTTGTGCACATATTGAAGAGATTGTGGTGGCTGTAGCATTGCACAAGTTGTGCAGAAATGGCCAAATATATAAGATACAGTGGATATTTGAATGAAATGTTTAGTCAGTACTGAACACAGATTAGATCACACTGTAACGTATAAAAACAATCGTCACGTCATTGTCATTCTGTTCAACTAATTATGAATGCTTAATTGTTGTCTCTGTAAACGTGCTCTCAGGTAACACCAGCTGGCTGATGTGTCTGGAGAACCCTCCGAGCCCGTTCTCGTCCGAGCTGGGGAACGTCCCGCTGCAGGAGCTGTCCAGTGTGCTGATGGCCATGGACGGGGTGAAGGAGCCTCGGAGCGAGGCCCCTGTGCCCCCGCCGCAGGGGAAGCCCTGCCCCATCCAGCGCTCCAACACCGGTGATCTATTAAAAATAATTACTATTATATGGCAGAAATAGTCAAATAAGTATGCTGTTTCAAATTGAAATTATAATTGTGTACTGGCTATTATATAGATGATGTATGCTGCCTAGAATGAGTTTTTTGAAACAGCATGTGAAAAGCACACAAACACACCCATTTCTATATATAAATATATATATATGTATGTGTATATATTACTGCTGTCAAACGATTAATCGTGATTAATCACATGCAAAATGTAATTATATAAACAACATTTTTCTTGAATGCATACATGCACGTGTGTGTATTTATGTATGCATAATAAATAAACGCGGTGCAAACACACATATATTATGTAAATCAAAACTTTTATTTTTAATGTGATTAATCACGATTAATCATTTGACAGCACTAGTGTGTATATATATATATATATATATATATATTACATATAGAGAGAGATAGAGAGAGCCGTGTGTATATACAGTATCTAGTCCTCTTCCTTCTTGGGGAGGAAATGACATCATGCTGCTTTATATAAACAGGCCTGCTGAAGACATTATTTACATATTTCATTTTTTGCATAAACGTCCTGGTGAGAAAACATTTAATCAATTTATTTCCCAGTTTGTGCTTTTTATATTGCTTTTACATGTATTTATTAAGCAAATATTTTTTCTATTTTTCCAGCTCCTGCTTTCCTATATAAACAGCCTTCTAAAAACATATTTATTCATTCATTCATTAATTTTTTTTTACATTTTACTGGAACACTTCACTGCAAGCTTAATTCGGCAGAATCACGCGTGTTTTGTTCCTCTTCGTGACAGTTTCCTCTCCCTCTAACATACAGGTCAGAAATGACCCAATAAGAGAAGCAGCGTCTGTCAGGATCTGTAATTGCAGAGCTCTTTGAAGGCCCTCTCCAGTGCTCTCTCTGACTGTTTCTGTGTGTTTCCTCTGGGTCCATGCGCTGTGTTGGTTTTGTCTGGGTTTGTGGCTGCAGTGGGCGCTCTGGGCTCTCTCTGCTCTCCCGAGACGCCCGGCAGGTTACACAGGAGTATATCGTGGGCAGGTAGATATGTGTATGTGGCCTCGAGCACGTACACGCGCCGCTCTAGAGTGTTTCTGTAGCTTCCTGTCTTCATTAACACTCAACAATCCAGAAAAAAACAACTAATCAGCGGTCAGCTCAACCAGATCCGGCGATGGACTGATTCCTGATTCAGGACGCTCCTCCTCCTTTTCCTCCTCTTTTAGCTTCCCTTTGCTTTTTTTTTTTTCTTGCGTCCTTAAATTTGACATGAAAGGCATCTTTCTCTCGTTATGTCTTCCCTCTCTGTGTGTGATTTCAGTTTGACCCACATAAAAGTATTCCTGTTAGAGCTGGATGATGATAAAAAAAAGGTTTTGAAATGTTTGAAGATGTCATTTTATATAAACCAAGAATATAGTTGTAGGTAGTTGACATAACTTGTCTGTTAACTTGTTTTTATTCAATATCAATATTTTAGGTTAAAATGTACATGAATGTGAAAGGAAAGTGTATTTTTGCAGGTGATTAAAAAAAAAATTACTAGCCTTTTGTAACTTTAGTGTAATAGATTTATGAAGAATAAATGCTTTAATGTAGTTTTACCATCTTAATAATAATAATAATAATAATGCAATTATTTGTTTGTCAATTAATTAGCAATTAATTAGCTAAATTAATTTCTGATATTTTAAACATTTTGAAGGCTAATGAAAATGTTTTAAATAAAAAAAAACAGTAATTACAGAACAAATATTATTTAGATATTAAAATGTATATTCAATTATTTTAAATGTTAATGTAAATTATTTTTATTTATTATACCCATTTATTCTTAGATGTATTTAATATTTATTATTAATTCAATTTAATGTA
Source organism: Enteromius treurensis (assembly GCA_032275025.1). Lineage (NCBI taxonomy): Eukaryota > Metazoa > Chordata > Actinopteri > Cypriniformes > Cyprinidae > Enteromius > Enteromius treurensis. The sequence continues at coordinate 23,242,637 of JAUCMU010000001.1, forward strand.
ATTAGTTTTAGCACTTCTACTATTATTAATTATTTTATGCATTTGCATTAATATGGCAATTTATAATTAATAAACAGTAATATTTACCTCTGCATTTTTGGCTTTTAGTTAAAAAAACAAAAACTGAATTAAATACATGATATTATAATTTATTAATCTTATTAATTATCTTTCACAATTCTTTAAATATCATATAATTAAAAAGAAAATTTTGAAAGCTGAAAAACAAATATGAAAGGGCTGGAAACTGTATAAGAAAAAGAGAGACTTTTAACTGCGTGTCTGCTTCAGTTCTTTTGTCCGCTCGTAGGACCTGCACTAGCATACAGACCTCAAATCTAACACACACGGACATCAACACGCATTTCCATTTCATCGGGTCTCTAAAAGCATGTTTTGTACAGCCTTTCAGTGTCAAATCCCGTATTGAATCTGCTTCAACTCGATCGGCGTGTGCGTGTTTGCGCAGGTTTGATCTTCAGATGGCTCTGCATGTGTTAGAGTGAGTTTCTAGACTAATGGCAGAAATGATAGACGCTCCTGTGCTGCAGTGTGTTGGTGTTTATTGTGGTCATGCCGCTGTCTCACAGATTCGGTCGTGTTGGAGGAAGGTGGCCGGAGCAGAGCGACTGTGTCAACAGCCGAGTCTAAAGAGCTGGAGGAGTTTGAGGCCGTGGTGTCTGAACCCATCTTCATGAGCGCAGCTACACCAGCCGGCTTACTGAGCCGAGTAAGTGAACCCACGGCAAAACATAATGAATGACAGTACTGCAATACTCCTTCAATATATTATTGCGTTAGTTACTGCATTGCCTTACTGTTGCATTGCATTACTTTTGTATATTTATTATGTACTTATATATATATATATATATATATATATATATATATATATATAAACACGCATGCATATAATAAAGAAAATGTATACATTTAGAATTTTTTTATGTAATTTGAATTATTTTAATATAAATATATGCATAATAATTTATGATTATTGCCTGATATACTTGTCAGTACGGGTGGTTATTTCAGCCAGTATATTTATTTTATTGACGTTGATAAACCACAGAGTGATATGTGTGTCCTCTCCTCAAGTCCTCCTCAACTTCTAGTCAGGACGATGAGAAGTCGACTCTGGAGGAGGTGAGTGAGGGCGGTATTCCCATCGATCAGCCTCCTCCGGCCCTCTCCACGCCGGGTCTTCAAGAGAGCAACCTGCTGTTATCCCAGGCCACCACCCTGAGCAAATCCAGCTCGTCCCCAGAGCTGCAGACTCTCCCCGAGGCCTTCACCAAAGCTGCAGCCCAGAGCACCTCTGGTGGAGACTCGCTCAGCTCCAGGATCCCCACGGTCCAGGCCAGCGAGAGAGAGGCCTCGGGGGAAAGCACCTGGCCGGGGGAGAGCGTGATGTCCGCCGGCCTGTCCAGCTCCAGCGCTAGCACCTCTGTCTCCTCATCCTCCACCTCCAGGATGAGACTGGAGTTTCCCACGGCCCAGCCGGGGCCCCTGTCTCCCACTGGACACAGACCCCGAGGACACACCATCTCAGTGTCCGCGCCCTCGTCCCGCAGGGAGAGGAAGATGGACCGAGACTCGTATCACAACCGAGGAGGCCCATCCAATGCAGAGAAGAGCTCAGGACTCAGTCCCAGGTGAAGTCCAGTCTCGTATTCCACCTTCATTCGTATGCATTAGAACGCAAACTAAAGTTTTCAAGCTTCAAAAAGGTGTATGTATTATAAACAGTATAATGCATTGTAAACAGTTAGGAGTGCATGCTATATCAACACCATATCAGTTATAAATACTATACTGTTCAATAGTTAAGTTAGTAAGACTAAGTTAGTATTAAGCAAGGAAGCATTAAATTGATCAGAAGTGACCTTAAAGACATTTTACGTCAGTGCTGTTCTTTTTAACATTTCTTTATCAAAGAATCCTCCAAAAACTTTTCACAAAAATATGATGCATTTAGCATTGATAATCATTCGAAAGGTTTCTTAAGCAGCAAATCAGCTGAAAGGATCACACTGAAAACTGGAGTAATGATGCTTAAAACTCAGCTTTGACCACAGAAATCAATTCTATTTTAAAATATATTCATATAGAAAACAGTTATTTTATACGGGAATAATATTTTAGTTTTAAAACTAATTTTAATCAAATAAATGCAGCCTTTGTGAGCAGAATCGGCCGAAATATAGGGTATTTAGTTTTTAATTTACCATCATCTAACTCTTAAAACACTAATTTAATCTCACTGTTGAATGTAATCTTTGAATGAAAGCAAATGTTTCCATTATTATGTGGTGGATAACACATTGTAAAATTACAAACAACCGTTTTAGCATTTTATTTATTAGACAAACTAGTGTTAATGGTTTGATTGAGTGTATATCTATTTAATTTTATATATTTGAACATTTAATGCTTTTTAGAGTTAAGGTCTAGATTGTAGAAGTAGTGTTTAAGGAAATATCCTTGTTTAACTTGTAGAAATATATTTGCATGCATATGCATTTATATATGCCTTATATTTTATATTATATATAAACCACATTTCTCTGAAATATATACATGCATATGTTTATATATACATACACATATATAGGGTTGGGCGATGTCGACCAATTTGGCATCGTACGATGTCTAATGTGACGTTGAGATCGTCGTCGCCGTAGGCGGCGGGTGGGGGTGGTTAGTTGTGACTAAAACACCAAGCCCCGCCCCACGACTGACAAAACAGTGTTCGCGCGA
>JAUCMU010000001.1:23250946-23298472 GCA_032275025.1 Enteromius treurensis
CGTATATACTACACACAGCCGTTGTTCACTGACGAGCTGATCAAAACCATGTTCATTACCAGCTCGTCAGTGAACAACGGATGTGTGTAGTATATACGGCTCAACATGAAATCAAGCACCTGATGACATTTAGGACCGGCTTTACTGACAAAACACGCAAACAGATCGGCCGATCTGGATCGGTGCATCCCTATATTCAAGTACATTCAGAACATTAGAAAGGTTAGTTGGTGCTCCAGTATAATCGGTCCGCCGAAACTCATCCAGTGAGAAACGTTCCGCGGTGCAAAAAGAAGTGCGATTAAAATGTGTATATTTGTGTAATTAATTAACTAATTAATCTAAATTAACGAGTTAAAGTCCCGGCCCTAATATAAATAATTCCCCTTAGAATTTTTGTTTTTATCTGAGTTCTGAGTTTACATCGTACAATCTTTTTTCAAGGAAATAAATCTGTATTGTGAGATAAAAAATTTGCAGTTACCTTTTTATTTTATTTTTTTTTATCCCATGGTGGAAACAAGCTTCCATAGTTTTCTATATTTTCTATATGACCTTTGTATTTATTTTTTTTTTGTCATTCATTCACTCAACATTGAAAAAAACGTAACCAAAAATGTTTGCTAGGTTACTGCAATTCTTTTAATACTTAAGTGCAATGTGAAGGTGTACTCTTTACTTTAGTGTCTTTTCAGTATGTTTTTGGCTTGAACTTTTAATTGAGCAAAACGTCACATTGCTTTCACTGGAGTGTAATGGAGTACTTTGTTAGTAATGTATAAAGGATGCAGAGCGAGCACAGTGATAGTTTTTTTTTTAACCTTAACAAAAAGCGCTAATAAAGTCATAAAGGCAGTAAAGTTTGTGACATACAGATTTCAGCACACTTTGCTCTCACCCCGTTGTCTTTTTTCAGGGGTAGTTCTCTTCCCACCTACTGTGATAAGTGGAGAGTATGTAATAAGGCTGTTTGGTATGAGTCACAAACCCACGCTTTCCTCAGAGACCCTCCAAATCACTGCAGGCTCCAGGAGAGAGCGGCCCACTGCCTCCGGCTCCAATTAGCAACACATGCCGCAAAATGGCCGGCAGGTCAGCGGAGGATAAATGCAGGACTCGGGTCTCACCTGGGATGCAGACTATTTTAGTGTGGATTATAACTTCTTGTTTCCATGGTTACCAGAGCACTTTAGGAGACAGCAAGTACTTTAGTTTGGGAATTTATGTGTGATCCTGGCACCATGGTGCTATCTTAGATCAAAGTGTATTCCAGCGTACAGCACTCAACTTTCACAGTCCAATCAACAACTGACTGAGAAAATCCGGTCCAACACTACACTTCTTTCTTGTTCATTTTGTTATGTCACGGTTCAGAAGGTGGAAATTAACAACCGTCATTTCAAGTGATCATATTGCATTTGAACTTTTTTAATCAGAGTTTTATCTGCTTTCTTGTAGATGGCATCGCTGGTGCATCAGTGTAGAGCGAACCCATCAGACGCCTACGCATCGAAATGGCTGGCGAGATTGAGACACATCAAGAGGATCAGGACACGGGTATTAAAACTCTATATTTCTGTATAGCTATATGTATAATATAATATAAATTGTCAATATAAATATAAATATATACATGTTAATATTATCCAAAACAATACTGAATGTGGGAGTTTTTATATATATGTATTAAATATGCACAGTACACTCACATATATTATGGAAACAAAAACGTTTATTTTGGATGCAATTTAATCATGATTAACTATTTGAGAGCCCTTTTAAAAATAATTAAAAAAAAAAAAAATTTTGTAACAGCACTACTGTTTAAAATTTGGGGGTCACTATTTTTTTTTTTTACATTACCACAAAATTTGGTTTGGTTATATGTCTATACATGAAATATATGTATCACATGGAGGATGTTTTCTTCTTTCGGCAGGCTCAGGAGGAAATTCAGTCACGCCCCACTCACGCAATCTCTTTGACCCAAAGCCACGCCCCCATGCAGAATAAACCCGCCCACCAGCCCCCAGGCTCTGCTTCAAACCCAGACGTCGGTCAGAGGAAGAGGCTGGTGTCCACCGTCGACGATTTCACAGACTTCGTCTAGCGAGAGACCAGTGACGTGTTGTTTTTTTTTACCGAGACCGAGTGACGCTGCATTCCCATCAGTCCAGACAAACCAATCCACTCCTGAAGGCGGAGGGCAGTGAAGTTTGGTGTTAGTAAACCACATCAGAAGTGTGTGCATGTGTGTGCTTAGCACATAATTGCAAATAAAACACTGAAATGTGCAAATACGGCTGTTGTTCAGACTCTGCTTAAACTTTTGTCCTCTTTTATTGTCTAAATCTTATTTATGCTTTTGTATTGTGTAAATGTACTTTATATTGAGGAGTTTGATTATTTTTATTTATTAGCACCCTTCTACAACTCAAAACTCAGCTCTGATACATCTAGGGTTTCACACACTTGAAATGGTTAACCCTGGCTTATTTCATAGCTGAGAAACCCAGAAATGTGGAAAAGGTCAATTGGGTAAACTTCTATTGCGGTAAATGGGAGACTTTACTTTTGAGTTAGCATTTGCTCCAATAGCAACAGAAAAACTCCACAATAGTGTTTTCACAGCTTTCTTATAGAGGAAAAAATCAGGGAGACGCTAATGATGGCAGTCAGTAGAGAAAAAGATGAAAACATTTACCTGCACTGCTGTAGATGATGTATTAAGAAAGCCCATTTCTGCCACACAATAAAACAAATTAAAAAGGTAATTTCAACTTTTAATCTCACAATTCTCGCAGTTGTTTTACATCTTGCAGTTATGACTTTTCTCTCAAAATTGTGAGATTTGAACACAATTCTATACAGTTCAGAGAAGAAAAAAAGACTATGTTTTCAGAATTGCAAATTTATATTTGTTTGTATCAGGCAATGAGAAAATGAGAAAAGGCGGAATTTGTAGATGTAAATTAACAGATGTGAGAAAAAAGGATAGTCGATAATTATTTTTTGTTTGTTTTAATTCAGTGGGAAAAGGGGCTTCCTTTAAACGGGCAGTGTTAAATAGTTTTTTGTAATGGTTGCTAAGGGAAATATTTAAATAATAATTTCTAAGTGTTCTAAATGTACACAATTTGTATCAATTAAAATAAAATGATAATAATAACAAGCTGGGTTTTGTTGATGACCGTTAAAACCATAGACTGTAAAAAAATAAAATAAAAAAAAATCATCATCGCATCGCATCGTCGCGTGCTGTGGAAAGGGTTTGCGATTTCAGCGTCATTGATTGGACGAACCCAGCACGTGATCTGTTAACGTAACAGGCCGTTAACGGCCCTCTCCAGCATTCCCCTAATCAGATTATAAACAGGCAATTTTCCTGAGTGGACTTTTCTCACGATAAAGGTAAGTAATCAGTTTCACCTTCACCTTTCGATATTTTCCCCTTCAAACACTCAAACGAGCACTTATTGTGTTTATTTAGTGTTGTATGTTTCATGACTGTCCACGTGAATATGAATATGTCTGTTGCCATAGCAGTTTAGAACGACGATAACTCGGTTCGAGTGTAAAAAGCCTTTTTACGATGTGAAAAAAATCTTAAAATGTTAGTTGTGTGGGTAAAACAAAAGTGATTTTCTAAAAGTAGTTCATTTCTAGCTAATTACATCTACCAACAGTGTAATTAGATTAATGTACTAATTACTGCCCCTAAAAACATTGCATTGCTTATTGCTAATAAGGACTTTTAATTGGTGTGTTAATTCTTTTAAATAAATATTTATTTTTTTAAATGCACAAATTATCCTTGAACTAATTTCTTATTTTAAATCAACTATTGTTTTATATATAATTGTTCTGTAGTATATATTTATTGCATTTATATCAGACGCAACAAATAAAATTAAGAGCAATCCCTTATTTGGCCTTTTCAAGGTAAAAGTAAATTACTGTAACTAATTAAATAATCATGTATTACACTCAACACTTCTGTTAATTTAAACGAGTCAAAAGCTAGTGTTGGGTGGATAAGAGTTATAGTTGTGATTCAAAAGACGAGAGAATGGTGAATCAATATCTTGATTTGAAGCCCCTCAGGAACCACAGACGCTCAGCTGTCAGACTCTTTATTTGACTTTGTCAAGTGCAAAAGCATGTAAAGCGAAGTGCTACAACGTTACAAGTACAACAGCACAATACAACACAAAATGTCAAACCTGCAATCAACACATTACTGTACCTTCAGTATTCAATTCAAAACAAATTAAGACTGTACAATATTGCATGCAAGTATGTTTTGGCACTTGTGACTGGTTTGAAATGGCAGAAATGAAAGAAATGTTTTTGCGGCAGTGCTATCCTGTCAAGAACTACTAAAAAGCCATTATATTTTAAAATGACTGCTTGTGCTGTGTGTAGTTCAGTTGGAAATAGCAATGCATTCATATATATTTTTGGGTCTTATTTTTGCTTTGGCCAGTGCCAGGGAGAAATGAAATATGCAGCAAAGCATATTTGTGTGAAATGATTGTGCATCCTGCGATCCATTTTGTGTACTGACATTTCTGCTCAGTGCGGTTAAGGCAAACAAGATTAAAACAATGCAATCAAACTCGAATACAATATTTACATCAGGGCACACCAATATGTACACATAAACATGACCTTTCTAAACTTCATCTGGAATGGCCTGAATAAGAACGTTACTGTAGTGGAAGTGACCTTTGACCTCCCTGTATTGGATATTTTCGAGTGCTTAAGCATAAGCTAATCATCAAATCACTCTTCAACTACTCTTAATGAGACCTTGATACATGCATTGATTAAAGCGGAAAACAACAAACAAACGAAAACATAAAATAAAATCCTGGTTTATGTTTTAAAAAAAAGGGTCCCTGAGCATCAATCACGGTAAACAACAATTTAGTACTTCACAAGAGACATAAAATCAACACATTGTTGAAACAAATACATGAAAACGAATGGTTATTAATATCCTGATGCAGCTTGTGTATAATACTCAAAGAGAATAGTTCTGGAAGGTTGTACGTGAAGAAATATTACATACTAGTTTAAATATGGCAAAGCACTAAAGCTTGACATTGAAATAAAGTGCTAAGTTCAAAAGAAACTTAAGTTAATGTCTTGTTACTTGAATAGCAAGCTTTGGTAAATTTATATGGAGAGTAATGCTGTTGTAACTATCTCTTATGTTCGTACCAAGCTTATTTTATTATTTCTGCAAAACATTTTCCATAACACATTCAAATTAAATCACACCGATGCCATCACAATCATTCATATTATTACATCAATACAAAGTGCTCTTTAAATTAGATTCAAAACACAGAAGGCAGCAACAAACATACTTCCATTTATCAAAAGCTGGTTTTTCATTCATTAACAAACTACTTAACAATGATAATGCTTTATGGAACATCGCTTTCACCTGCTGGACTTACAAATCCCCATACAGAGAATTCTGGGAGTTGTGCTTGAATGAGGGACATACCTTTATCTTAATTCTGTCTTAACTCTTTCCTTACTTCATCTAACATTTCATGTCCTGCTATTTTTAGTCTCCCTTTAAATCCACGCTCTCTGACATGCTTTACCTTCTCTCAGTTTTCCTTCTAATTTCATCTCCTCTTACTTGCCCTCTGGTACGTTTTCGCTCTGAGAAACCTCATGCAATCATGTCAGAGAAATATATTCGAAATCCTGAGGATTACTAGTTGTTTAGCACCCTGATGGCCTTTTCAGAAGTATGTTAGTGTGAGTGTATTAAGTGTAGGTGGGTGCTATGTTTTTGTGTCTATTTTTCGCAACATGCCATTGTATTAACAAGCATGAATTATGCATAAGTACCTCGAAGCATAGCTCTATATTTATGTAATGGCATCAAATATGTACCTGTAATCTGGGTGTGTTGTATGTTTGTGTGTGTGCGAGTTTGTCAGTGTGAGCCTTTTTTGAATAAGCTGTGCCTATTCTGCATCAATGGGCGATACATATACCCATGACCTTAAGATAGCTTCCTTTAACAACACAAAAAAAAATGTTTCATCAAACATAACAAAAAACATTGTACAACAAATACCATCACGCTTTAGCCATCCTGCATCAACAGGCGTGCTGTTGTAGTCCTTCGTTGTCTCTTTCGAGAGTCTGTTTTGTTTGTTGCGACAGCACAAGGTGTGCTCTTGTCGGGTTTAGCCCAGTTGACCACCAGGGTCAAGAGGCTGAACTTGAGGTCACTGCAAGTGGGGAAGGAAAAGGGCAACTTGCATCAACTGGAATTTCTTGAGGATTGTTGAAACCACGGTGACCTGCACCCAGTTTCCATCTTGAGACTTTTAGTGAGGCATTGGAACTTAAGGCTATGGTGTATTATTTGGTTTTAAGCAACTAGTATTGCTTTCGCTCTTCTTGAGGGCCTGGATACAAAACCTGCTGTCACCAGGTCCTCTATTCTTCATGAAAAGCTGTAACCCTTGAGCTTCAATATTCCTTGAGTTCCTTACAGCTTAATTTCAAATTCCTGCCTGTACTTGTGTACTCACTGGGGGAACCTTGGGATCTCAAGGTTTGGGGTGTCCTGAGATAGGTCTGTCTGTGTTGGGGTGCACTTTATTTTTAAGTGGTGGAGGTTTGTGCTTGCGTTTGCGGGTGGGATTTGTAGTAGTGTGTGCAGGGTGCCGGAATACGCTGGAGGGAAGGTTTTCGCTGTTGGTGGGAGAAATCCACTCATGGGAGTGGGGGATAGGTACAGGGGTAGTTATGGCAGAAACAATTGAAGAAGCAGATGGTGGAGTGGGAACAGGGGTAGAGACGGGTTTGTTGGCACAGCCAGCAACCTCAGATTCCCTTTGGAAATTTGGGTCCACCTTGTTGAAACTTCCTTTTATTTTATGAGAAGACTTGTCAGCCTTTTGCCCTCTAGGTTGACTACTGTCCCCCTCAGGTGGACTTGCTTTCTCCACCTTGCAATGAGCTTTCTCAGATTTGTCAACATCTGCCACCCCTGTACTAGGGGTTTCTTGAGTCTTTTGAAGACTATCTGTCCTATGGGGACTCAAGTCCACTTTATTGAGGCTTGTGGGAAGAGCACTTGTGATTTGCGGGAACTTCTCTGATTTCCTTGACCTTCGATCCCTCTTGTGAGGATTTTTCTCGGATGCAGGTGCACTTATTACAGTTCTAGGTGGAGATAAACTACTCTCTGCCACCTGTGTACTCCTGTCTGTCCCCTTGTATCTCTGTCTCTTCTGTCCTGCAGACTCTAGACTTCTGTGCCGGCGTACCCCTCTGCCCCGTCCTCTGCTCTTCCTCAGCAGTCTCTCTAGGTGGCGCTCTGTTCGATATAGCTCCTCTGTGGCATGGGTTACCCGGTCCAGCTGCAGAAGCAAAGCATCGAATGCTGGGAGGATTCTGCGGAGTGTTGCCTCCATTTCAGCTCTCTCTTTCCAGCCTTGGCCACCAACTATCACCCCAAGACCTAAGGTGAGGCCGAGTCCCAGACCTGGGGCTTCAGCCAAACTGCAAGGGCTGCTGGATGTGGGGCGCCAAGAGGCCTCAGATCCTCCGTCAACACTGTCGGGAGTTGGGGGAGCCTCAGGAGTGTCCAGGGGAGGAAGACACAAGGACTTGCAGTCACTAGTTGAAGAGGAACGTGAAGGAGGGAGCTCCATACCCTCGAACCGCACCTTATGCCGGAACTGTGAAGGAAGAAAAGGATAATGGTTCAAGAGAAGGCTGTGGTCATTTTTAAGTGCAATGGTGTGTAATGAAGGTTTAATCTGGAGGACTTGCTTCGATACTCCAGCACAAGTAGTTATTAATCCAAAGCAACTTAAAACTTTTATAAAGGAAATCAGTGGGGAAATCAACATGGGGTAAGGTGCCCAACGGTAACAGCTTGTTCTTTGGAGTGTTTGACCAGCAACCATTTACTCAACCTTAGATTTAGCCACAGCCCTTTTGTGCTCTGTAAATTACTTTGGATTTCAATCATCTGTTAATGTACTACCAATCTAGGAGAGGGAAAATGGGATTAGTGGATTATTTAGATATTCAAAAACAGTGAATAAACAATAGGTCCTCTGTTAAAATGATCCATCCAAAAAAATGCAGAGTTCATAAATATATAAAATCTTATTCTTGACACGCTGTGTTTGATGCACCAAACATAAGGGCAGGGAACCTTATGGAAGTATATATATACACAGACCTCTTTAGCGCGGCTTAGCCCCATCCACATTTTGAGGCGTCGCAGGAACAGCTCCACCATTTCATAGTCCTGCAGGTCAACGGCTGGACGGTACAGTTCTGCCCTTGCCCGGCGATAGTTCCTTAGCAACGCCGAAATCAAAAGCCATAGCAAAACAAGTCGGAGGAGAGTGAAGCTAATGTAGAAGATGAAACATGAAGCAGAACATGGGGAGGAGCCACTGTCCGGTCGCCATGACAACAGTCCACGCCCATTGGAGCCTAGTAACTTCAGGCAAGTGGAGGTAACAGTTCCGTAGCCCTCCATGACAGAGTGGAATATCTAGAGAGGGGGGAAAAAAATATAGCACTTGTCTTAATATTTAGTAAACCTTTTTATAATTACTGTTCTGCACTGAATCCAGAAAATAAATATTAAAGATATAAGAACGGACTTCTTTTAAGAGATATAAAATGTTCACTAATGGCTCATAATTGACCCATTAAATATTCTAGTTGAGTAAGGGAGATCAATTAAGAGTCTCTTGCATCCGCTTCACCATTGTGTCAATGTTTTTTTGCACTTTCTTTATGTAAACAGCCTAGAGATTCTTGGAATTTTTAATTTAATAATTCAGGAGGAAGGAAGTGTGGAGGTTTCAGTTACAAACTCAAATATGCAAATAAAGCACACAGGCACAGACAACTGAACCCATAATCCGGTTACCAGTGTATTGTTAAGAAGTAGCCAGGGCACTGTTATGTGGTTGTTAAAGCGACGATCAAGTGAAAAAAGCCCACCCCCAAATACTATAATATTCTGGTCTATGGGATTTTGCACCTGCTTTAAAAATTAAAAGCACATCTCTCCATAACAAGCCACATTATCTGACAGCAAATAGTGTGGAAGAAGCAATGCCCTGATGTTTAATGCATTAGATTTGTGTATTTGCTCAAATCCCTCTGGGTGAATAACAGCAATAGTGAAGCTTGACTTAACAAACAACTAATAACAAGTTAATGCAGCTAGGTAATACACAAGGTCACTTCAGCATGCCAGCTTTTTCTTCCCTATGTAGGAAACTTGTAATTCAGGCAGGATCAAGGTCCGCATACAAATGAGTTATAAAGATAGACATGAACATTCAGTTCAGATAAATCATAGGCTGACGTCAAGGAGAGGTGAACTCATGTCCTTTATGCATCTGATAAATGTCTTTAATTATACTCGTTTCCTCTGCATTAGTAGGAAATTTGTTGATGTGCGTAGATCACTGGTATAGTCACGACAAAATGCATTATTCATTTTTCTGAAGGAAAAAAAAACAACACTTGACAGGTTTGTGTTTACCAAGGAACCATAAGTCCATGTGGTTTAAATAATTTTTGCAGATGGTGTGCATCAGTGTGTGTGTACTAACCAGGTGTCCGGTGTGTGAGTATGCCAACAGGAACACGAGTAGAGTGACTGCGACTGTCAGCAGCTCCCAGAAAGATCTCCTTAGCGTTCTCCCGAAAACCCCCCATTCTCTCATGAAACGCAGCTGGTGTGATGCCTAAAAAGAGAGAAATTACGTGTGATAAATAATGCCTTGCCAATGTATATTTTCATATCATTAATTATTGCAGAATTATTTAAGATTTTTTTTGACTGTAATAAAGCATAAAAATACTAGAGCTGAGGAAATAAATCAATGTGAATCAAGAAATTCTATAGATTCTGAGATTTTCAAAATGCATTGCAATTCTAAGCTAATTCTAAGTTTTTAACAGCAGATGGCACTGCATGCTTTAGAAACATTTGTTCTGTCGGCGGCGATAGCATGTTTCGTAGTGTCCCAGCTCATGGTCCCGCTCTCCCTCTTATCACCCAAAAGACTTCTTGTCTATACTAGGCAAAAAAAAATCCGTTCTCTGCTTGCTTCCTGTTCCTTTATACACACTTGATCCTAAAATAATCATTCATAAAGTTTGAAGCGAATTACAAGGGTTTTTACAGCGGGTTGCGTTTACACTAATGTTGTATTCTGAGCTGATGTGTAATTTCATCACTCTTAACAAAAATGACAATTTTTAAAATTATAATGTAAATCACTAACTTCCGGCAACGGTCATATGTACGCCAAGTTTCGGCTTCTTGGCTGACCTCTGACTCATATGTCATATGTCGAGTCCAAAGTTATAATTTTTACGTTGTATTTAAAAAATTTACATTTTAAAAATGTAAATCTCTGACTGTGTTCGTCTGAAAGAAGAAAGTCACTGGGGTTGAGTAGATTATGGTGTAATTTTCATTTTTTGCGGAACTATTCTTTTTATTGCAGTAATTATTTTTGCGTCTGCTCAATCTGGCAACCCGCGTGAGCATCGAGCCTGAGTAGGTGGAGGCAAGAGAAACAACTCCCTTCAAAACTCTGAATTGCTAGCTGTCATTTTTATATACAGAACCTTTAAATATTTTGTGATGTCTGGCTTGATGTGTACAGGAGAAGATCTTGAGGTGGGAATTTATAACTCTGCAGATGTGCATCTGTATAAAGTAGTCAAACAAACTAATTTAATCTTAATAGCACTCGAACAAACTAATTAGCAGGACAATCCTGCTGGAATAACCTGAGGTTAAGTGCCTTGCTCAAGGGCACAATGGCTCATTCTTCTAGTTTTTGCTTCTGACCTTCATTAAGTACATTATCTCCCACTATTGGATATTTATAAGCTCTAGAAAAAATGTACAATAGAGACTTTGCTACAGTACACCATTTATTCATTTGTGGCATTCTGCAGCTCCAACATATAGAGCATGTTTCTAACAATGCCAAAGATATGTGTTTGATTCCCATTTGCTCACCTTGAGAACAAGTAGAAAGAGCAGAGTCGCGCTGAGCTGGGTCAGGACCTGGTTCTGCTGAGCCAGAGGAAAGAAGTTGGTAAAAGTATCCCGTTGTTGTAGAAACGACCTCCACTGGTGGGCGGACAGTACAGAGCGGCTCAGATGCAGCGAGATGACGCAGATGGCCAACAACAGGCTGCAAACACTTGCTACGTTCCACAAACGCAGGAAATAGCCACGCCCTTGTTTCCAAACAACCACGCCCTCACGGGCAGAGAAATAGATCACGAAGACCAGCAGGAGGAGCTGTGAGAGAAAGGGAGAACTTAATGAACCTTCTGCCTTTGTTTAGACAGCACAAAATGACTGATAATAGGATCAGCTTTCAAAAGCATTTTGTGGCTGGCCAACATTACCGTGAGGAACAGCGGCAGGTCCATGCCATGACTGAGCGTGTGGAGGCTGCAGGTTTTGAGGTCCAGGCTCAACTGAGCACGCTCAGATACAGGAAACTCCAGCAGAAACGTGAAGACAGCCAACAGATCAGTGTTGATGTTATAGAGGGGAAACTCTACGAATAGAGCTCTGGTCCTGAACACAAACACACACAAAACATCATACTGTATCAGTCTCTACAGTCTATCAAACTACTGGAAAATAAAACATTGTATTCATAAAAAACAAAACTATGAATATAACATGTTTATAAAATTGTGATCAATCGAAATGTTTTTAAATGTATTGCCAAAAACAAACATATATATCAATCTTTAAATAAAGCAATGAATTACCCAACCAAGCAAAAAAAATCATCTAATGTAATGTAATTTACAAATTATACACAAAAAGATTGCGTTGTACATTTTAAAATCTATTACAGTATAACATTTTGCTTATTAATCTGGTAAGCAATATTTTGTTTTATCAATAAAAACAATTAAAATTGTAAAATATTAAATAAATGATCTGGTAATCTAGCAATTATTAAAAATTAAAAATTTTCCATATTCATACACCTTATATCTGAGGACATTGATTTGATCAATTTTCTTGAAGATCTATTGTGTGGTGCAATAAACAGTCAATATAAAACAACTTTCCTTCCAAAACAAATTGCTCCTTCTCCAGTCTTTTTTTGAGCATCTCCTCATTGACTGATTAGTATGTATTGGCTGTATACCTCAGTGTGTGTGTGTGTGTGTGTGTGTGTGTGAGTTTATACTCACAGCGGGTCGAGCCACTGGTGTGTGTTGAGTTGTTTGATCAGAGCTCTGGAGTCCTGCATGGTCCTGCTGAGATCCTGCACGAATCCAGCGCTGCTGTAGACAGACACCTGCCCCCAGTGCCACACACTGCACACACATCAAACCTGCATGAGAATCTCACACGCACGCGGACAGACTCCAGAGGGTAGGAGAACACAAACACAACCTCTGAACCAGAAGACATGGTCCAAGATCAGCCTGGGTCATGATTAATTCATATAAAGATCTGTACTGACTGATCCAGGAGCCTGACGGCCTCCAGTTTATTTGACCCTTGTATTCCAGAACAAAAAACAAAACAAAACATAAAATCAAAAGCCAACTTTAATCTTGTAGATTAAATTGCCTTGCCAAATGAAACACAGCCTATCCACTCACAACTGACATTTCACTCTCCTGTGTAAAGAATCATGGGATTTTCAGACGACAGATGCATCATGTGACTCTCACCCGCTGCTCTGAACTGTACTGATACTCCAGTTCTGCACCAATTCTGAGGCTGACTCCGCCCACCCGGCCGGGACACACCCGAACCATGAGGCTGCTGGGAAATAACCAGTGACGGGGCATTCTGGAAGACAGCAAGAAAGATGGAGGTCAAATATCATGAATGATTCCTGCTTTTATTATTTGTTTCCCAAGAATGTGTCAGCTTTGGGAAGGTCACTTTGGAAATGTAACAGGTTACAGATGACAAGACACCCTATTTAAATGTAACAAGTATTTTGAAACATCAATATTTACATTAGAATTATTCACATTAGAATAAAATCAGGCTATTTTTACTTTTCAGATCATCAGATAATCTTAAAGGAATAGTTCGACCAAAAATGAAATTTCTACTCACTCTCGAGTAGTTCCAATCTGTTTGAATTTGACATATTTAAAAATAAATTGTAACCATGCTGTTTGAGGGTGAGTAAATAATGCTAGAATTTTAATTTTGGTGTATAATTTTGGGGGGGAAAGCAATTTCAGTTAGAATGAAAAGTCTGAGTCTCAGTCTGACGTCAGCGCCGCTTGAGCACTCTTTGTCGATCTCATTGTTCTCTGGAAAATGAAAGAACATTTCCTCCATCTGCGTGTGCTGACCTCTCAATAACAGGAATGAAATCATGCACACATTCTTTTCACAGCCTTATGCAAATCCATAAGCATAGGACCAAAAATGGTAATAAAGGCAGAAAATGAGGCTCTTAAGGTACGTAATGCTTTCCTGACACAACAATATTCTGCTTCAAACTCAGCATTTTGCTTAGACACTGATGCCTTTGTTATTTTTCCCCCAGCAATAATAAAAGTATTATAATAATATAATCCAGTGTTTACGTTTCCTTGAAAATAATTGAACACCTTAGAACGGTCGTCAACCAATCAGATTCAAGCATTAAACAGCCCCTGCAGTATATATAAATATATATATATATACTTTTTATATAAAATAAATAACTCTCTATATAATGAATTTTACTCTAAAGAATGTGTTTCTCAAGTTGCTTTGGATAAATGTACAAAAAAACAACTATATATTTATTGTATGATATTTAAATTCATTCTATATGTATTATTGATTATATTATATTTCTCTATATTTTATTGAAGCAGTGGTGTTTATGTGGAGGTAGAGCACCTGGCTGAGCTCTCAGCTGTCGGAGGCGGGCTCGCCCTATCAGCAGACTACCCGTCTTCTCCAACAGGTCAGGTCCATCCAGTAACCGTGGTAACAGGGAATCTGAGAGCCACGCCCACACATCCTCACGTCTGCAAACAGGGATCAGACAAGTTAGAGACACGTGTGTGTTACAAATGGACTGTGACGCTAAGAGAGGCCCATGGTGTGAGACAGCAGCCGCCTGTCGAAAACACTACATCAGCATACTGTCAGCTCACCTCCCTCTGTCTGATCTCATACATCAACACACACACACCTCTGTCAGACTGACCGAACAAGAGAAACAAGACATCACAGAAAGACTGTCAACGTGTGCTGTTGGGCATGACTGATCAGGACCATATCCTGAAGAACAATATTAGTTTGTTTCTGCCTCTGAAACAATTTTTGTGAAAAACAACATACAGTATTGCTATTTTAATACTAATATTATTAATTATTATTACTATTATAATTAACATTATTAACGTTGAATACTTTTTATAAAAACGTATTCAAAATAATAAAGATTGTTATTAACCTAATTAAATATTCATATTTATAGTCACACTGATATCAATGTAATAATTTATAACAGTGACAGTAATTATCAATAATATTAGTACAGTGATGATAAATTATACTTAATATATTATTATATAATAAATACTCATTTGAAAAAAATTAAATACTACAGATAAATATTACGTTATATTAATATGTATTGGAACAGGAAGGTTTCTGGTTGTCTGTGAGTGTGTACAGGCATTTGTGGTTTAACACAAATGTGTTTAACGACATGGGTACTTTAACATAAACATGGTTTATGAAGACACTTCCTGTGTCCCTGTTAAACAAAAGGCTTAGAAAACATACTAAACAGTGTTTCAAGAAATTCAAAAAGTGCACACAGTTTCCTGGGAAACTTTGGTCCTGGAGGGCCGGTGTCCTGCAGAGTTTAGCTCCAACCCAAATCAAACACACCTGCCTGTAACTTTCTAGTGATCTTGAAGACATTGATTAGCTCCTTCAGGCGTGTTTGATAAAGGGTTAGAGCTAAACTCTGCAGGACACCGGCCCTCCAGAACCGAAGTTGCCCAGCCCTGCTGTAAGGGTTAGGTTTAGGTGTAGGGTCAGTGTAGGACAATACTACATACTACATCCGTAGAGTATAAACACAATTACGCCCCCGTAAACCACAAATGCAAGTATGTGTGTGTCTATGAGTCGGAGAGTGTGTGTGCGTGTGTGTGCGCGCATGTGTCTGTCAGTCTGTGTGTGTGTGTGTGTGTGTGTTCGACACATCAGGACATAGATCTGTATGATGACATGGGTATGACATAGGTATTACAAGTTTTTCAAAACGCTACCCAGATAAGACACATACGTCTTGCAAGAAGTCTGTTAAAGATCTCTTGATCTGAAAAGCATCTGCTGTCTACAAACAACGTCCATTTGACTAAAAGGAGACGTCCTATAGACGTATTGCAGATGAGCAAACAATCTAAAAAAATACGTATTGCAGATGTAAACAGAGACGTCAAATAGATGTCTCCTAGATGTATGTGTGCTATCAGGGTAATAAATCACAGAATAAAGTTTTTAAAAAATCTGAAACTGCACACAGTTTCCTGTAAGGGGTAGGTTTAGGTGCAGGACAATAGCACATAGAGTTTGTACAGTATAAAAACCGTTACGTGTGTGAGGTACCTGCTGATGTTGTTGAAGTGTTCAGTGAGGAAGTGCTCCTGTAGTTGAGTGTGGATTCGCAGGCGATGGGAGTCTTTGTCCGAGTCTGCGTAGTTAAGCAGTAAAAGCAGCAGCAGGAACAGCATATAGAGCAGGAAACCCTGTCAATCCCACACAAAACATCTATTATTCAGACACCCACTCCTTCACAGTCAGCGAAACGTGCGTCAATCACAGCTAATGAGAAGAAGCCCGCTCCTGTCCAACAGCCAGTCAGAGTTTCCCTCACAGTCGGCCTGGCAATCGAAGCCATGTTAATGGAGCACAGAGTATGTCAGCTGTCAGCCATCACAAAGATATCCTCAGAGGCTTTATAATAAGAGTGAATGCTGGAGCTGGAGCGATTTGAAGCTAACAAAGGACTTCTAGGAAAACGATAGAGTTATGACAACTTTGAGGCGTTAATGGACTGTTGACTGAAATGAGTTCAGTACCTTCAGCATGGTGTGCAGCAGGCGGACCTTACGCGCCTCCTCTCGAGCCTGAGAGAGAGCGAAGCCCTGCGGAGGACGCACTCGAGGGATCCTCTGAATCACTCTCTCCACACGAGGACAGTCCACCAGAACATCCTGCTCCTCAGCTCTCAGACGACCCAACACCAGAGAGAAATACAGCCCCTCCAACAACACCTGAACACACACACAGCAGTATCAGCCAACACAGCAGCATGTATATGTCATTTCTGTCATCCACACAAGTTATTTCAAATATAAACATGAATGAATATTAATTGCAAAAAATAAAGCAAGCTTATTTATTAATATACACATTGATATCAAAATTAATAAGAATATTAATACACATGATTAAACATAACTATACATTATAATAAACCATTATTATTAATAGATTATAATTTAATAATAATAATTTAATAATTCATAGATATATATGAAAATTATAGTAATTTTCTTTAAAAAAAAAAAAAAAAACTTGAGTAAAACTTACTGTATCATACAGTGTTTACTTTTGTCTTAGTGAGTAAATAAATATTTGCGAAAATAAGCATTAGAAATATTAAAGGAAGAAAAACATATTTTTTACATTGATACGTATATATATAAATACAAACATATGCATGCATATATTTAAGAAAAATATGTTATGTTTATATATTTATATATAAAATAAAAAATTACAATATGAATATGTAATGTAAATATTTTCTTAATATATACTGTATTTGTGTGCATTTATATATACGTAATAATTATACACTGTACACATGCATATATAATGAAAACCAAAACATATTTTGGATGCAATTAATCGTTTGACAGCACTACATAAATCATAATAATATAAATACAAATAATTAAACTTAATTATACATGCTAATTCATTAATTATAAGTAATGAATACATTATTCATTTTATTTATAATAATCAATTAGTTAATAATTAATATTATTTAGAAATGTATAGTAATATTTACAAATATATATATTTTTTGTAGGCTTGTTAAGAGTTTCATTTTTACAATGTGTACATACTAACGTGAATACTAGTGGCAGTGGTTTACTAACTAAACACAAAATGACAAAACCGCAAAAATTGTGTTTTTAATGCACTTTTCTTTCAATCTCTTAAGCTTCACTACTAAAACTACAAAACCCACTGAACCTTGAAATTCAACTTCGGTGAAGATTTGAAGAGCTAATTATTAATCGACATACAGTACATTGATTCATTTTTATCCCTACCCCCCAAAATAAATAAATAAAAAGCACGTAAACCAGCTTGCGCTTATGTTTAGGTGTGCAGACTGCTGTTGTGTGTGTAAGTACCTTCAGAGGTTCAAGAATAAGGAATGACGACAGGAAACTGACAATACAGGAGATGAGCCACATCAAATCCACGCCCTCGCTGAAGCCCCGCCCCAGCCACATTGATAAGCTGCTGGACAGGATAAGAGCCACCCAGCTGGCCCACAGAGCAGCCAATCCGCACAGGGGAGGAAACGGCCTGGGCTTACACACATCTGTCACGACTGTGAGAGATACACACACACGTATCACGCAGGAGTTCAGCTGTTTGTGTCTCTGTCTCAGGTAAAAATGCTCTTAGTGTGTGTGTGTGTGTGTGTACCTGTGCGTGAAGTAAAGGCAGTTTTGGGAGGGTCTCGTCTAAATGTTCCACACGGCACAGGTTCATTCATCTTTTGCAGAAGTATCACCTCAGTCTTATCACCGAATATACTGGAGCTAAACACAAACAACTTTCATTCAGCAAGCACACATTAAACTGATTCGCAAAGTTATAAAAGATTTCTATTTCAAAGAAACACTTTCAAATCTGATTCTGAAAAAGTATCACACTTTCCACCAGCAATGTTAAGTAGAAAAAACTTTCAATGATTTAATTTAAATTGTACAAATATTTCGCAATAGCTGCTTTTACTGTATTTACTGAGACATTTCAAAAACATAAAAAAAAAAAACCTTTTGAATGATAGTGTATATGCTGTAAAACGTGTTTAATCAGGTGTTCATGCACTTGAAAGTTGATCAATGCATAATCATGAAAGATCCACAAAACCCCCCAGATGAGCACTGAAGAACAACCACCAAATTTAGGATGAATCTGGTGCCATGTTATTCACATACATGCTGCATCTAATACACTGCAGCTGTTCTCAAAGCGCGGACCCGGTGTTTACAGACACCCTGAAGTGCAGACGAGAAGCTATGTTGTGACTTACAGATCTCCCACGTCACTGTCCGTCTGAGACAGCAGCTGTCCATCAGCCAGAATACGCTTGATTAGATCCTCATCTGTCAATCAAAACCATCATCCAATCAACAACCAGCTTCTGGAACATGCACTAAGTATGTACTTAAGAGCTAGGTATGCAAAAAACAACAACAGAGGGTGGCAGCAAGTCACCTGAGGAGGAGAAGTACTTGTTCCTGTGGCTGTTGTCGCAGACGGTGTCCTCCTCGTCGGGATTGAAGGGAATGTCCACACCCAGATGTCTGCTGCCCTGACCTCTCTTGAGCCGAGGCGGGAACACCGGCCCCATCTCCACCGATGGGTCGGTCAACACATCCGGCCAATCACAGTCAGGAATGCTCCACCTCTGAAGACTACAGCAGAAGATTCACTCGCTCATTCTCTCTTGTGCTGACTCACATTCAATTGCTCAGACTCTGATTCATTTATACTCAAACAGTGAGTCATTCACTGACTCTTTGATTCACTCACAATCCTACACTGAATCATTCATTCATTCCAGCACTCGCAAATAAACTGATTCATTTATACTCACTCATTAAGCCATTCAATGACTATTTGATTCGCTTACGCTCACTTAATGTATTCACTTTTACATTCGTTCAGTCATTCACTCAGTGACTGAAATCAATCGAACTCAATCTATTTGATTCATTCATGCACTTTCTGAATCATTCTTTCATTCAGTTGTTACCTCACTCATTGACTAATTCACACTTATTTGTTCAGTCATTCACCGACTTCTGAATCATTCAATTATTCAGTCGTTCACTCACTAACTCGCTCAGTGAATTGTTAACTGATCCTTTAATTAGTGCCTTTTATTAAATTAATTTAACAAAGCAGTACATTTTCACTCATTTATTTTATCAATGGTTATTCAACAAAAGGAAAATACAATTAAATAAATAAAACAAAAATCAAACACATACACTACTCAATACCAGTTTATTCACTCCAGTGCTATTTTGTCATTATTCATATAATATTACAGTACACATTAATATTTTCGCGTAGCTTTTTAATTTTATTTTTTCATGTTTTTGTATTTTTAAGTTTTTATTTTCTTCAATATTTTAATTTCAGTTTAACCTTAGTACCCCAAACTTCATTTCAGCTGGAAAGCCAACATTTTCTAATTCTGTTTATGCTCATTCATTTTTTCATCTAATATTATATTTGATTTGATATATTTGACAAAAACACATTTTAAAAGTTTAATTTAAGAGTAACAACAGATTGACTTTAGTCAGGTTTGTTATTCACTCTTTCATTCATGTGTATTATAAAGCGTGTGTGTGTGTGTGTATGTAAAGGGTGTTTAGCATCCTGCAGCTCTGTCTCTAATGAGCTGTGCTTTAGCGCTTTGGTGACCTCATGCTTACCTCTTAGTGGATGGCGTGGGCAGGTCAATGTTGGTCTCCTCTGAGTATGTCTGCAGAGAGAGAGAGAAACAGCAGTGAGCTCATTCCTCTGCTGGAGCACGCTCAGTTCATCTCAGGATACGTGTTTGCTGCTGAATGTGTATATATATCCCCTCACAGTTCACGACTGGAATCTAAATGGAGCTTCTTGTCTCAGTTTTGTACCTCATACTTCTTTTGTCTGTCAGTTAGTTCATTATCTTTTGCATTTTAATGAAGAGAGGCCTGGAAATGTGACATTCTGTGACGGCTGAGACAGACTCGGCTGCAGCGCATTCAAACGCTATGAAGACGACAAAAGCACCTTTCAAGACCCAAGACATTCCTTTTCAAACCATTTCAGTTGGCTTGTCCTCCGACCGCGCCGCAGAGAAATGGAAACAAATATGACTATGACTGAAAAACATAATGATAAGAAGGTCTTTGCCAAGGTTTCTCTCTGCCTTTTTGTTTTTTTGCATCAATTGGAGCATGCAAACAAAGTATTGGCCGAGCGCATTTCAATTTACACCTCGTGAAAGGTACGAGAGAAACACATCTGGGTCTCTGTCAGAATAAATCAAAACGCATATATTGTATTCTCCCTTTGATAGACCCACATCAGAGTCACTGTGTGTTTTAATCCCAGAGGCTCAGCAGTGCTCGGGTCAAAATCGCAGAGGCTGTCGAGACGTAAATAATGATGCATTATTTGGATTGTAAAGTATTTATACATTATTGTACTAATTGTGTGCTGCTTTGAATTAATGCTAGTTCACAATCCGAAGCAGAATCAATTACTACAAGGAGAGTCTAATGAAATCACTGTAATGTAAATGTACATATTCACACGCTTTAGCTAATAAGTTCGTACTTACACTAATAATATTTACAGTACACACTGCTAGGGTTTGGCAAAGAACTAGATTATTAAACAATTTAGAAAAGGTGGAAAGAAGAGAAGGAGGACAGGAAATAAATATATAATAAAAATGTTTTTTTAATAAAAACAACTTTAACAAAAAAAAAGAAAAATTAAGGAACGGATAGAAATATAAATATAACAAAATATAAAATATAAAGAAAAAAATATTTAATTAATTAAGAAATATAAAATACTTAATTCATCATGATATAAAAATGTATTAATTAATAAACAAACAAATATGTTTTCTCACACTTGTGCAGATGGTAAGTGATGTGTTGAAGGAATGATGCAGAACAGAAACGCAAAGAAGCTGTGCTAAGTATGCTGTTAACACCAATAATATCTAGCTAATGAAGAATTTTATACCTTTTATGATACTGTATATAAAAATGTATACAAATTAATTAATAAAACAACAAATATAAATCTATTTATAACCAAATAAACAAAACTTCTAAACAAACAAACAAACAAACAAACAAACACATGCATACAGTTTTGGTTAGTTAGTTAGGCAATAAATACGTATAGTGGTTTCTGTTTGTGTAGAAGTGGAATTCACAGTTTACTTCTCCAACAGTATTTGAACGTACCTCTCCAGGAATGCCATTCAGCATCAGAAAAGAGCTTCCTGTCAGTGAGTTATCCAGGAAGTCATCGATCTCTAGAGACTCCTGGTCCACCTGAGGAGGAAGCTGCTCCACAGACACCTGAGCGTCATTAACAACAGAGAAACAGCCTTTCAGTTACCATGCTGCTGCAGGGATGTCTTTACAGACGATTGTGTGTGTGTGTGTGTGTGAGAGAGAGAGATAGAGTGTGTGTGTTGGTATCTGGGTTTATAGGGACTTAAACTTGTTTAGATATGACAGAGGTTTTACAATTTAAAGGTGGTTTATGAGGATGGTTGCCGTGATTTTATCAAGTAAGACATGATCCCGGATCAACATTACTGTCAAAAAATATATATTTATCCCAATCCCAACCCCTAACCTAACCCTACCCAAAATTGGGGATCGACCTGCGGTTTAGAAACATTATCAGAAATAGTAAATGATGGAACACTTCTATAGAAAATCCCCACAATTCATTGAAACAAACATGTGTGTGTGTCTCACCTTGCTGCGGCTGAGTCTGAACAGACAGAAGACGATCAGGTAGATGGGATAGACCAGCAGACAGCTCACAAGCCCCGCCCACAGCGTCTCCACATTCAGCGAGACCCGAGCAGACACCGGCGTAGAGCTACACACACGTTACACACACATTAACCACGTCTTATATAGAGATCGGTCTATGTAAGTCTAAACGCAACAGACTGAGTGTGTCTGCTTCACCTGTTGCCGTGGGAGACGGTGCCGTACCAAACGGCGTTGGCCAGCATACAGAGCTGCATGAGCAGAGTGCAGCAGGTGAGCCGCTGCAGGCGTGTGAAGGGGCTTCGCGAGGGCCGCTCCCACAGAGACAGCCACACGTGACTCTCACACACGGCCCTCTGGAGCTCCCAGCACAGCCGCCGCGGCCGCTCGCGCAGCTCCGCCTCCTCTGCACACAGGAAACACAGAGTCAGCATTTATCTAACATTCCTTCTTTTATAATATTTTCTATATATATATTAATCTAAATACATATTTTACATGACGCATACAATTAGTCTTTCATTATGGAGGGTCTGTATTCAGTTAACTCAACTTAACTTCCTTAATTTTAATCTTACCCTTATTCATTCTATGTATATTCATGATCATACGAATCGAATTCCAGCACAAACCAATCACAACAGGCTTGTATCTTCTGGAGGCGGGGCTTTACCTGAGGCTTCAACCTCTATCTCGACTCTGCCGTCTGTTTTCTCATTGTCGACCGAGAGCCATTCCTCAACCAGGAAGAAATAAGTGCTGGCCGTCTGCAGGTCCTTCACCAGGACGTACTGGAGCAGCCATGCAGGAGACAGACCTGAGACACAGAGACACGGACAGGTTTATCCAGACTGATCTGCTCCGCTCCACACTGCTGGTGCTGTTCATGTCCGAGCCGCACCTTTGTTGTCGTGCCACACACGGATCTTCAGAACGCTGCCCAGGCTGCTGTCCGAGGCCATGTGGAAGATATCCAGGCTGTTTCGAGTGAACGCGCCAACGCTGTCCAGATGTCTGTGTCCAGTGCGGCCCTCGCTGCCGTGAAGACTGATGCCCACGTGAGCAGTGGTCCCTGCAGCACAATAATTTATACTGTATATAGCTTTAAATAAGATTTTTATCCCATATCAAAAATTTTGCGTGAACTAACCTCATCCTGAAACGGTTCTATGCAGGAACTTACCAGAATAAAATCTGCCGCCTTCTTTTATGTGTATTATCGGGTATGGGGGCCGCAACACAATAACTTTATGCTAAGCTATAACTAGTTAATTTACCCCTTCACAACTTAGGTAAATAATTAGTGAACCGCAGAGGCATAATATGCAGGGTTTGCAGGGTGTATATGGGCGCAGGTATATTGGGTAGCGATCACCTGAATGATACGTGTCGTGCACATATCGCTAAAAGGTTAAATATAAAATATAATAATAAATGCATTTGATTGGTGAATCAAACTGAGACTGTACGCTTAAAACCTCAAATGGTATTGCGTGAAATTTGCGGGAAGCTCAACTAAACAACCGCGTTAACAGGTGGGGCGTGATTGCTTTGGACGATTGGCCGCATCGGCGTGCCAGTTAATCTACCCCACAGCCAATCACGGGCCCCCTCCTTGCTCAGGCCCCGGGGCTTAAGCCCTGCCTAGCTCTGTGGTTAATGCAGTCTTGCAGCACTTTTTGGCCATTAATTCTCAGTGAGGCAGAATGATTGGATGGTTCCTTTCAGTTTCAGTGGAGGTTCAGACCTTCCTAAGCTGCTGAAGATCTCTGAAACCTCCGCATCTCACCTGCTCCGTAGGCCCAGCCGGTCTTGACCTGGATCTCGTACTTGTACAGGCCGTCCTTCCCACACAGCGGCACCACAGAGGCCCGTCTCAGGTCCATCTGATCCAGCTTGCGCATTATAGCTCCGGCCACGGCATAGCACAGCAGTCCCATCACACACACCAACACCACCACCAGACTACGAGTCACCGGACGCTCCTGACAGAGACCAGACACATGACACTGATTATCACTGTGCCTACAACCAGCTAACAACACACCTCCTAAACTAAACAAAACGTTGCACTAATTTTAAATTTAAATGTATATATATATGTTGTGATATAATATTATATATATAATATATGTGATAATAAACTTGCCTGAAAGGACGGAAGCTTAAATAAAATTTTAATGTATTAAATTAGATAAATATAAATTTAATATAACTTAAATTAAATGAATTATAATATATCATAATATAATGTAAATAAAAAAAAAACTAAATGCAAAATGAAAATATATAAAATTAACAAAAGTGTATTTTAAAAATAAAATTATATATATATATATATATATATATATATATATACATACAAATATAAAAATAGTAAAAAAGTTTTAAATACATTTCATTTTTAAAACTATTTTAAAATATATTAAATGTACGTCACACATAGCGATATATACATTTTTACAACAATATCTGGATAATATAGTATGATATAAAAATCAATGTTAAAATAAAAATGCTTATAAAATAACAGAATATATGTATATATATATATAGCAGTCAACATTTTAAGTGGATAAAAAATTTATCAAAGTCAAGAATGCCTTTTGGTTTCAGGTTTTAGGACAAGTTTGCTGAAAGGATTTGATCCACTTCAAATGCTGACTAGTGTATTTTAAACTATTTTACATAATCATCACTACTATGTCTGTACAGACTTAAAGCTCATTTTAAAACCAATTATTATTAGTATTATGAAAAAGCAATTGTAAGTTGAGCTACTCACAGGGATGATAAAGGAGACGGAGTCTGCGGGAACGAAGAGGCTGGCGGCGAAAGCAGTCAGGTGATGTGTTCGACACACGGCTCGGCTCACACTGGTCTCGGGGAGCGGGTCCATGCCATCCGTCTGCCACTGATTGGTGCTCTCACTAAAATACTGACACAGAGAGGTGAAGACGGCCACCTCCAGCCGGATCAGATCCGGGTCACCAGCGTCGCAGCCCACCGTCACGTTTATGAAGTGATCACGTGTGGTGTCATAGGACCTGAGAGAGAACAGGCATAAGACATTAGAAGAAAGGGCTCAGCTATGTCTATTAGTGTGCCCGCTTTTATATAATTGACTAAATGAATAATTTAGAGTTTTCTATCGGACAGGAGTCATCTTCACTGCTTATATTGATGAAGGAGTCAGGCTCTTCTGTGGAGGCTGATGTTTATTTTAACAAACAAAATAGTGGAAGAGCCACTTCCAAAAGCTTCATTTATTAAAGATGAATGGCCTAACATCAACCAGCACTTATTATACAAGAGTGAGAAACATTAACAAAAACGTTAGCAAGAGCCGTACTTTGGAGACAGGAAGAAAGTATAGAGTCGGTGGTCCAGGTCCCGCCCCCGCGTCATATTGAGCGTGATGTGTTTCCTTTCAGTGCTGTTGTATTCATTGGGCCATTCAGAGGTGTGCAGATAAGCAGTGATGAATGGATCCAATTCCCACTTCTCTGGAGAGTCTGAGGATGAAGTGACGAAAAGAAATAGGTGTTAAGAGATAAAAACAAGAACACACTCAAAAGGAGGAAAAAATGTAAATGCTAAAATGTAAATCCGCTCCAGTGGGGAGAAATAAAACTGAATGACAATACATTACTATTAGATGACTAGTTGGTTTGTTTGACTAAGCTTTAATAAATCTGGAGGGGTTCCTGAACTAAAACATGAATAAAACTTCACATAGCTAAATTGCTATATTTAGCCTTCACCGTAGATCATATAAATATGAAGTGCAAATTAACTGAATTAATTCACTTAATAAATTAATTAAGTGAAACACTAAAGTTACTAAACTGAAAAAAAAATCAAGCTAAACAGAACTATTTCTAAAAACAAAATACTAACAAAAAAGCATAAAGCAAACTTACTAAAACTAAGTAAAATTAAATAAAAAATAAAAGCTAATTTAAAATAAGAAAAACAACTAGTTGATGTATTTTATTAATCAAATATTGTGTGTTTATTAATTAATAATTTACTATTGGATTAATAAATCATGGATAAATAATCTTACAATAAAATACTATTTTTAAGAAATAAATTATTTATACATTTACAAAGCAATATTTAAAGACAATGACCATATTTAAGGCAATTATTTAATGTCAGAAACCACACATTACCTTTATAATAAGACACCTGTGATTTTTTCCCCATACAGTATAAACGTTTTTGCCACAGTTAATGATTGTTTTTGAAAGAGTTTCTTGCTCTCAGTGGCTCCCCCTTGTGTTGGGTGTCTTACCGTTTAGTACGGTGAAGTTGAGCTGGACGTAGACCCCCGCCTGTCTGTTGGTGTTCCTCGTGCTCACCCTCACCACGATCGAGCTGCAGTGGCTGATGTTTTCAGCTCCCGCTGGTGGCAGGATGGCCTCCGGTGCATTTCTGTCCAGCCCAGCCATGCTCCCGTTATTAACAGTAACTGTTATGGCATGGCTGTCGTCCAGGTCCGAGATGGGAATCTGCGTGCCATTCACAGTGCGAAACTCCATGGATGCCACCTCCGTGGACACTGTATAATTGGCCACGTAGTTGAACGGAAATGGATTGGGCTCCACTTGGAAGAGCAGCTGCACAATGCCGTCCTCGCTGCTGGGTGCCAGAGCGCCCCCTGCTGCCCGTCCCAGACTGCTGTTGAAAGCTCGTGGGATGGAGAAACGCCGGCACTCTTGTGCGTCGCTCTCACTGTAGCACAGCAGGCTCTGCGGGTCGGCCCGCTTCCCAGCGGCGGCAATCTCTGCCCCGCGGAGGATCAGAGGCTCCTCGTTCAGGACCCGGCCCAGCATGAGGATTCGCATAAGTACGGAGGACAGGTTGTAGGCTTTGGCGGCCACCCGCAGCGGGTGATGCTGCTGCTCCTCTAAGTCGTGGTCCTCAGCCTCCGGAGGAGAAGAGGAGGCAACCTGGCTCACTTGCTGGATCAGGTCACCTGAGGGAAGAGACAGTGTTGTCTGATTACTGACCGGATCAAACACCAGCAGGAACAGGATCAAAGGCTCCATGAAAGACCAAAAAAAGAGTGATATAAGTGTTACAGGACTGATTAGAATCAGATTTAATGTTCAAAAAACAAACAAACAATATTGGTCTGTTGGACTTGGTTGAACAAAAATAAACAATATTTTGTTGCTTAAGCTTATGTATTCAGTCATTATTCAATTGTATACTAAAAATCCATAAGAAAAAACTTACTTCTTACTGATTTCAAGTAAAAAAAATTTTTTATGCAATTAAAATGCGATTAATTAATTACAAAGCCTCTAATTAATTAGATTTTTTTTTTAATCGAGTCCCGGCCCTATATAATATAATATAATATAATATAATTGAGTAATATCTACAGTAATACAAAAAGAATAGAAATATTTTATCATATATATTTTATGATTAAAAATGAAAAATACTCTTTCAGAAAAACTGAAATATGAACATCATTTAATCAGAAAGTTAATTAAAAAAATTTTTTTGTAATAATTAAATACAGGTTAGGGGTATTTAACTGAGAAATATTTTAATGTATTTTCTTTAGAATTAATTGAACTGAATTATTTGACAGCAATTTCTTACGTAGATTAGGTTTAGATAATATTTAGTCAGAAAAGAGAAACATGAAAACATATACAATGTTGAAACAAGTGAGCAGTCACAGCTTCTGCCTCTAGGGTTGTTTTGTTTGTGACTGTGTTAGCATAACATAGCCATGAAATCTATGATTATGTTTGCTGTCTCACTGGAGTCTGAGTGTGTGTGTTACCCATGATATTAAGGATGTTGTCTGCTATCTCGGTCGGGGTGACTGTGCCCTGTTTGGTGTCTGTCTGCAGGATCTCTAACATCGACTCCAGTTTGTCCAGGGTGCTGTTCTGACACTCTTCACACACAAACTCTCGACTTACAGCCTGCAAATAAACACACACACAAGACAGATCTTTTTAACTTCTTTACTGTGACGGGGTCATGTGTTACATGTCTTTTGAAGTGCTTCAGGACTTCCGGCGTGCGAGAAAGTGTTGTCTCACCGTGCACTGCGCGAGCGCTGCAGATGTCTGCTGGATGTCACTGACGGTGGTGAGTTCCAGTGACGTTAGCGCTCTGGTGATGTTTCCTCTGACGCTTACACGATACTGACGCTCAGCCTCAGACAACCGCTCACGTCTGCGGGAGACACCCTGCTCATACTGACACACAGAAACACACCAGACAATGAGCAGATGGAGACAGCCGGACGGAGACAGACAGACAGACAGACAAAGGGAGACAGACAGACAGATGAACAAACAGACAGACAGAGACAGACAGACTGACAGACAAAGGGAGACAGACAGACAGATGAACAAACAGACAGACAGAGATAGACAGACTGACAGAGACAAACAGACAGAGACAGTTGGACAGACAGTTGGACAGACAGACATAGACAGAGAGATGGACAGACAGATAGATGGACGGACAGACAGACAAAGGGAGACAGACAGGCAGACAAATTGAGACAGACAGACAGATGAACAAACAGACAGACAGAGACAAACAGACAGAGACAGTTGGACAGACAGACAGACAGAGACAGAAAGATGGACAGACAGACGGACGGACAAACAGACAGACAAAGGGACACAGACAGGCAGACAAACAGAGACAGACAAAGGGAGACAGAGAGGCAGACAAACAGACAGAGACAGATACACAGACAGACAAACAAACAAACAAACAGACAGACAGACTGAGACAGCTGGACAGATAGACGGAGACAGACAGACAGATGGATAGACAGACAAATGGACAGACAGATAGACGGACGGACGGACAGACAGACAAAGGGAGACAGACAGGCAGACAAACAGACAGAGATTGGACAGAGACAGGCAGAAAGAGACAGACAGAGAAAGTTGGACAGACAGACAAATGGAGATGGACAGAGACAGACAGACAGATGGATAGACAGATAGACGGACAAACAGACAGACAGACAGATGGACAGAGACAGACAGAAGGACAGACAGATAGGTGGATGGCGGGTATCACCTCATTGAGGACGGTAATTAGAGCGAGTGAGAGCTCTCGTACTCTCTGTGAGTCTCCCTGGCGGAGCAGCTCTCTGAGGGTGGAGTCGGTCAGATTGCTGAGCCAGTGAGGGACACTGCTGAAGCCCCCAGGAAGCACTGGCAGCACCACCTCCATCGACCTGATACACACAATAAACCATTCACAGCGCTGCCAGCAAAAAACTGAACATGGGATGCCTTTCAGCCAAACTGTGTCTTACTTGTTTCGGGCCATGACTGTCGCCCCCTGGTGGTCTTCCACCATAACAATGGCAGTCACCTGGTACTGGGCCGAGCTGAAACCGGGCGGCAGAAATGCTGAATGTTCTGGACTTGTGCCTTTATACACACAGAACTCATCACAGTACAGCTCGGAGCAGCGCACCGCCAGCAGACTGTACACCAGCGGAGACTCTGCCTCGTCCATATCAGTGTAGCCTGAAAACCAGACGTGACAAAAATCTAAGTCTTTTTTAATGCATCAGGTTCATGCACTGATCGAGACAAATTCTGCAGTAGGTTGACTTGGAAAAAAATCAGAATTTTTTGGCCTGAACCCAGAGTACCTCCCTTAAAGGTTAGGATAAGTCTAGTGAGGAGAAGGGGTGATGGAGGGATACTGGAAAACCGCCAAAGAAAAAGAGGTAGGGCTGCTAGGTGTATATACACCTCTTATCTTGCTAATTATGTTGATTGCTGATTGTGCTGCTCACTCTGGTGAGTCGTGCGTCTTTATAGTTTATAGTACGTCTTTCTGGGCATCCTACATGCAGTCCTTCTCCAGTTTCACCTGAGCAGTTGAAGTGCACTCTCTCCAGCAGTGTGTGCACCTGAGGCCCGTCCCCGTCTGCCCATAGAGAACACGTCCCGCCGGCCGGAGGCAGGTTGGGGTGGAGCTCGATATAGGCTACGCCCTCACGGTCCATGCTGTCATCAGTCACGTGAAGGCTGAATATGTAGGAGTTTCCGTCACGAAGGATGCCCTGTCGCAGGACCAGGTTCATGCTGTCGCTGCCCGTGGTGGTGGTGTTCAGATCCAGCACCAGCGTCTCGTTCCCGCCAGTCATCGCCGTCCACCGCTAACAATAACAGACACATTTCCATTGTATGTTCACACTAATATAGACTAAATTAAATATTTAAATATATCACGTTAAAATTAGCAGTTTCTTTTTATTTATTACTAGTGAAATATTACATTTGTAAATGTAATATTTCATATGTAAAAAAATTATTTTAATACATTTACATTCACTATTTATCACAATTAATCACATCTAAAAAAAAAGGTTTTGTTTACATAATATATAAATATATATAAATACGCATACATACAATAGACATTTTTAAAATATTTACATCTACTGTATATACATTTATATATTTATATGGTTATATTTCATATTATATATAAATATGCATATATAAACATAAAATTGTTTCTTTATACAGTACATGCACGTGTGTGTGTGTGTATATATATATATATATATATATATATACATAATAAATATGCACAGTACATACTCATATATTATGCAAACAAAAACTCATTTCCATTATTAATTTAATGTATTATGCAAAGTATTCAAAATGAAAATGATATTTATATTATTAATAACACGACTTCAAATGCCTACGTAGGAAAGTCATTGAATATTCATATATATTATAACCATTATATTATAATATTAGATAATATATAATATCATAACTATAACTATTTAAATTATAACCTTAAAAAAGTCAATTCATTTTCATATATACACACACACACACACACTCTATAATTAAAATTCATTAACAGCTCAAAATAGTATTCATTTATCATATAATTGAATTGCAGATAGAAAATATGAATGCAAGAATTACATTTAGTTTTAAAATGATTTAAATGACATTTAAATAGCAATATTTAAATTATCCCTAAAATCATCCTTTTCTTCATAATAAAGTTAATTATTTAATTAATATATTTGATAAAATTAAAAGTATTATATTAACTGAATAATTCCCTTTATTAATAATAAACTTATCTGAATACAACTACATTGTTATATATATATGCATAAAAACATTTGAATTAATATTACATAATAAAACAAATAATTCTAATAAAATCAGAGTTAGATTAACAGCTGCACTTCATCCATTATATAATTATTTAAAGGTCTATGTTTTTTTGTAGTCTCATTCTAAAATATTAATATTTTATTATTAATAATATTAAATTATTCTAAATAAACTTTCATGAGCTCCAAGCAGTTTTTTCAGTAACCTTGTAGTGACCTCCATCACCATCAATCCGAATCTTCACTCATGTCAGACCTGAATCTTTGAAGCACGATAGATAAGCGTCCCTGACTTGTACCCTAATATTTACAGTCTCTGGCTCATGGGAACCAGACCAAGGAGTGTTTGACCGCTCAAGTAAACGTCTGTGCGTGTTTAACGAGGTCTGGCATGTCGTTAACGGCTAATGCAGTGGAACACATCACATCATAACGATGACATCACCCCATACGCCCACTCAGGTCTCCCCCTCTCCAGTACCCAGAACCATAACATCACTCGAGTCTCAGTCTAAACATTATGAGAAAGCAGGTCGGAAAAAAGCAAGAGGAATGCCTGCGAATGACAACGTGCCGCTATCTCTCCGTGCACAGCGCTCTTCGTTAAATTATGACTGCGTTTTTCCTCTAATAAATAAGGCATGAGTGACTCACAAAATCCAAATATGTCATTCCCAACATTCAGATACAGTGTTAATCCTAGGAACAAATTATATCATGCTTTCCGTGCTTTTTGGAAAGCTAAAAGATAAAGAAATGAAAATGCCATGCCGTTCCAGTTTTGATTCCATGATGTCTATTTGAGCGTCCTGACCCACCCAAAACAGCAGGGAGTATTTGTGAAATCCTGCGTGAAAAGTAACTTTGTTGGCAGCAGTGGTTTAATAGTAACCCTGAGATTGATGACAGTGCTTGTTCTCACCCCTCTGTGTGAGCTGTGACAGTTATTGCAGGTGCCAGCCAGGTACACATAAGAGCTCTGACTGATCTCGTAGCGAGACTGAGCTTTGCACGACACGCAGTTCAGCGACACCATCGGGATGCGACCGCTCTGCACACACACCTGTGACAAGGAGAAGAAACAGACCAACAAACGTTGAAGGGATAGTTCACACAATAATTACTCACCCTCATGTCATTCCAAGCCCACTAGACTCTCATTCATCTTCAGAATACAAATTTATATATTGTTGATGAAATCCAAGAGATTGACTTGATTAACATCAGTGATTCAGACAATACCAACTAAATTAGGCTGCTATCCCTTTACAAATTAATGCACAGATGCAATGTACTGAGACATGTTCTTTCAACTGTTTACATTCACTTTAGACACATTCGACTGTTTTATAGTGAATGCACATCAAAACCACACATTTTGTGTGTAATTCTCACGCAAAAATACCTTTCTTTGCCTTGGACTTGGTGGTTGTGTTGCTGTCTATGGAGGGTCAGAGAGCTCTCAGATTTCATAAAAAATATCTTCATTTGTGTTCCAACGATTAACAAAGGCCTTGCGGGTTCGTAGTCAATGACAGCATTTTTACTTTTGGGTGTGCTATCCCTTTAAGCTATGCAGTAATATTTTCTGTTCACCATGGAAACTGATACGGCGATTGGTGAAAACATCTGTCATCCACTGATTCAAATATTAACAATGTTAGTGCTGAAACTGGCAGCTTTCCAATTCCTGACACAGGAATAATGAATTTATGAAGAAATAAAAGAATTGTGGGGGTCAATAGACACCCCAAATCGGTTTCATCACAGTCCCCAAAGCAATCAGACCTTCAAAGTTAAATCTCATTAAATATATTCCCTTCAGCATCCATCAACGCAGTGAGCGAAATGAGTTTCATATACATTCTCATTCAAAACTCACGTATCGTATCAGGCTTATATTGTGAAGATCAGAATGTAAATCGTGTTTTCCTTTACGTAATGAACCTTCTTTTTACCGGTTCGGGTCAGTTAATTATAGCTAAATTCAGAGTATGCTTAATACTAATCAACGTTTTGTAATGATGATAGCGACTAATTTGAATACTGTAGAACAAAACAAAAAGGTGGGAAACGCTAACAATGAATAGCAATCACTCATAATTGTGCTCATTTGCATGCGCAGCATTGTTCTAGCTCACACTTTTCTATTGAAAGTATGCATATCAGGTAAAAGCACAGATACACCTTAGAAAAAGGCACGATTTCACATCTTGCAGGCCTGTTTTGAGTAATGAGGATGTGCTTTTGATCATCATTTGTGGTCACAATCGCAAGAAACTGTAAACAAATGTTTCTTTTACATTCAAATCTGTTTACAGCCGGCTTGCCATGGGGCAGCACCAGCGTGACGTTAATTGCGGCATTCAAAATGGCCTGAGTTTTTGATCGTGGATAATTAGTGTTCTATAATGAGCCTACTTTACATAGAAAAGAGGCATGTTTGCACTGAAAACAATGACTTCTGTAGTTGAACGAAATGCAGGTCTCGTGCATCCAACATTATATTTTTTAAAGATTAAAATTAGATGTATTTTGGAATATAAAAGATCTGTATGACCAGAAATATTTGTACATGCAATAAATTGAGTATGAATAGCTTGCAGTTATCAATAAGAGCACTCACCGTTTGGTTTGTGGACTCTGGGGTCATGCCTTCTTTGTTGACGGTCAGGCGAAAGGTATACTCAACATTTACTTCTAGTTCAAAACCAGGGATTACCTGAACCGGGTCACTCGGACCCAACCCGAAATGCAAAGTGGAGCAGTGAGCTGGGCCCTGCAGGGTGAAGGTAAAACACAGAATCACAGCAGATGGCAATTAATCAACTCATTTACCCGCCTCAAGATATACAAGACAAGAGCATAATCATCAAACAAGTTTTGGAACCTTTGTGGTTTAATGAGTTTACCTAATGAGTTTTCGAATAGCATTTTAATCAGAGACCATGTACTTCTTGTCTTCGTTTTGGACAAGAAATCTACTGCATTATCATTTAGAAAAAAATTGTTTTGTGATGCATTTTGCTTAAAGAGTGCTTACGCTTCCTTTAAAATAAATGCCACTTGTTTTTTCTTGTTTTATCATCTAATTCAGTGACATTCATACATTTTAATGCGGCTAAAGAGTTCGTTTTTGGTGCCAGAGGAGTTTTAAATATTTTATTATACTTAATACAATATTCCTCTGAATATCTGTCAGTGATGAAATGTTTTAATAAAAAGCAGGAATCTCTGGCTCCCCTCTAGCAGTGATTCTGATAGGCTGGAAGCACTCTAAGGAATGCTGAGTTTATCCACTGCTAGTTATGTAACTGATCTCAAGTATTCACCACCCAAACATCCACGTTTGTGGCACATACTTTACATATTTTATCTTTCCGAGCTGCTGTGTGCAAAGTAAAGCCTCTGGGTACTTGAACTGGATACAATGTCCCTCACATACTCAAACAACTCTCAAATTCACATATTAACATATCTGTTAAGTGCTTTTAGCTTTCAAATATGAGCTCAGTGAACAAAAGCACCTGATTGTTTATTGTTTTAATGGCAATTACTCAAACTCTACCACCCTCTCTCAACCATATTTATTGCAAGTTTACGACATTAAAACGCATTACATATCAATCATGATTACCTTTGAGGTGCTCACACATTCCCAGTGGTACTTCAGCAGGGACTGGTTTTCCAACTGGTTTGGGTCATATGATTGCTCGCCACTCAAATGCAAATCCTGGGTTTTGGACCACACACGGTATGTGCCACCCTCAATGATTGGCACCAGTTTTTTGGACATGACTGAAAGTTGAATACATGCTGCCTTCCGTAGTGGCACCCCCTCGTAGGACAGAGAAAAAACAAGAGTGTAGTTCCCAGCAAAAATCGACATCTTGGGCACTGAAAGTTGGAGCCTTCCGACGTTGACTTCTGGGGGCAGACGGACCTTAGATGGCGGTGGACCTTTCTTATCATCATCCTGACAGCGAGGGGAGGTGAGGATCTCCCAAAGATACTCTACTCCATAGAGGCCACAGCCTTTTAAATTCACGTTGGCCTCTACCAAGGTTGGCTGGTAACGCCAGATGGCGAGTCGTGGAGCTTGAATGATCTGAACTTCTGGTTCATCGCACTTTAGGACAGAGATGTTGACATTAACCTCTGCTGTGACCCAGCTCACCAGGTTACTAACGTTAACTCGTACCACATAGTGACCAGGATAGATGTAGATATGGCTAAGAGAAGGTGTCGTTGTGACAGCTGCAGAAGTACCATCCCCAAAGTCCCACTGATATGTCGCTGGAGTGGAAACAGGAGTGATTCCCACATGGAAGCTTACCGTCTTGTTTATGAAGGTGTCGCTTGGTTGAGCATCCATGGTGGCAGAACTGATAATATTCTGAACTCGTATAACCTTGGTCACATTTAATCCGTTTAAAGAATTGAATGCTCTGAGGAATATAGTAAGATTGCCGGGCTGTTGCGGCACATATGTGGCTGACTTGCCAACTTGAGAGATCTTGGGACCATGATGAAGGTCAAAGGTCCACAGAATGGTCAACGGCTCACGTGTTGACGTGTCTGCTTCATAAGTCTTAGATACACCGACAGGTATAGCGGCATCACAACAGTTCAATATAGTCAACTTGGTCACAGGATCCATGACTTCAATGTGCAGAGTCTTTCGTTCAGAACTCACTGGGTTGTAGGCAGTAAGGTTGACATAGTACTTGGCCACACTAGTGAACTGGTGAATGTACGTTTGATTGGTCAGGTCTACAGTTGCATCACCACTAATGCTCAGGATGAAATTAACAGAAGTTCCAGATGAGACAGATATGGTAAACTCAACATTTTCACCAACTGCAGCAATCTGTTTGCTGGCCTTGAGATCCAGACCCTGGATACGGTCTAGAATGGTAAATTCACGCAAATAACACTCTCTGTTGATGTCATTAGTTGCATTCAAAGAAACAGTAAAAATTCCTGGTTTGGGGAAGATGTAGGAGGTGGTGCGCTGGTTTGATTTTGTGTTGTCTGGCAATAGCCACATCCACGAAATGTTGGATCCCATCTCTGTTTCTCCACGCAGAGTAACATTGTCCCCTGAAGCGACAAATTTCTCTGTAACATTTGTAGCACTGAAAGTCAATATAGAGATTGGTTCTTGAATGCTGATCCACTTTGATAACACTTCAGAGCTGACTTTGTTAGAAACCTCCACTTTAACCAGTTTCAAACCTACGCTTCTGAAACGGTGCGCGACTGAGGACATATCAGATGTTAACAGTTCACCATTTGCCCACCATCTGTATTGAAGCGCTGTGCCAAAACTTGCAGATACTGTCATATTTGTGATGGCATTAAGTGCAGCAGGGTTTTGTGAAATCTCAAGAACTAGCTCCCTTACAGGATCCAAAAACTCAATAGTTTTGTTCACAGCCAGCTGGCCAAGCAAGTTGGTTGCCTTGAGGAGAACATCACAAGGACCAGGGGTGGAAAAGTTGAGGTCTATGGTCTTGCCAGTGAGGCTGTGATCATGGTTTTCATGTTCCCTCAGAAGGTTCCAGCTGAAGGTCATATTGGTGCCCTCTTTTAATGAGGCTTGTAAATGAAGGACACGGTTGGTTGCAAAACAACATCCTTCAAAAAGCTCATCAGCCACTATCTGCAAGCCCTCCAACTCACGCTGCACAAAGATGGAAATGCTTGACT
This sequence comes from Enteromius treurensis, assembly GCA_032275025.1. NCBI lineage: Eukaryota > Metazoa > Chordata > Actinopteri > Cypriniformes > Cyprinidae > Enteromius > Enteromius treurensis. The sequence continues at coordinate 23,287,740 of JAUCMU010000001.1, forward strand.
GAACAGTGCTGATGTTGTTCTCTGCAGTAACGATGACATTGAAAGTCCCAACGGAACGAAATGTGTAGAACATGGTGTGAGAGCCGTTGATTGACGTGCACCGGTCACAAAGAATCCACAAGTACTTTACATCATCTCCTTGGTCAAGGTGTGCCTCAAAGTGAACGGAAGTGTTCAAAGGGACATTAACAAGGCTGGCATTTACTGACAGCCCTATGATTGGGGCCAAGACAACAATAGAGATCTGATTTTTGGTCTCACTCACTTCATTCTTGGCTGTAACACTGATGTTAAACCTGCCAGAGGAATTGTAAGCATGTGATACATTTGCCCCATTAAGTTTAGTCCCATCTCCAAAATCCCAGATGTAGACAGCATTCTGAGAGTCTGAAGATGCCTTAAAAATATAGTATTGGTGTAAAGAAAGATTGTTGTCTTTATTGGCATTATGGCTGATAAGCAAAAAATTTACAGACTGTTGCACCACAACTAAAACAGTGTTGTTGATACAGGAGATGTTGTTGAGTGCAGTAACCGTAACCAGATATTCTCCAGGACTCTTGAATGTAAAGACCATCTCCTTACCAGCTCGAACGGGACCTCTCGAGTCAAGTACCCCAAAATCCCATAGGTAGGTGTAGTTAAATTCCGGGAAGGCAGCTACTGTAAATCTGCTCTCCTCACCGAGCTTGATGTGTTTTCTCAGGGGAAACAAAGACACAGTTGTGAGTTCAGGTTGGACGCAGACCCTTCGGAAAAAATTAGCTTTGTTAGCTTGACTTGACATAAGTAGCGAGAGATTGTACTCGCCACTCTTAACGTATGTGTGCGTTATCATCGGTGTTCCGTACTGGGTTTCGTTGGGGGTTCCGTCTCCAAAACTCCACACGTACTGATGTCCTGAAGCATTCCCTGACACAAACGCATGGAAGCGCACCTCTTTGTTTTCCCGAATGCACCTGGGAGGTTCTAGAGATAACACTTGCAGCACAAACACCTCAATAGGTATGGTTAACCATTGAGAGCTTACAGCATTCCCTGCAGTGACATTTACAGTGTAGTTTCCATCTTTCCTGTATTTATATTCAACTTTAGGTTCCATAACCGTGTGCACTGTTCCATCACCCATGTCAAAGCTCCAAGTTACATTGTTGCCTGCTTCCAGAGTTGCTGTGACAATGGTAGGAGTGTTGCATTCCGTGGGACCAGATGACATCACCTCCAAGCCCTTAACATCCTCATAGACGATAACTTCCAAGCAGGTGTCTGTCCAGCTAATAGTGTTGTTGACATTCACGCAGATATTGTAGACACCGCTGTGAGCATATGCGTGAGGAACCCTGCGTTCACGCCCCTGCTGTACACTCGAATTGTCACCAAAGTTCCAGGTGTAGATGATGCCGTAGGGAGACGGTAGGGGGTGGGCCTCAAAGTCAGCTAGTTTTTCGGCATGTAGCAGGGGCGGGTCAATCTCAATTCGCACACTTGTCAGAATGCTAAAGACGTATACATCAACCTTGCATGTCTTGTTCTCATAGCGGTTGGAAGCCGATAACAAAAGGGTGTATTCCCCTGCGAAAAATAGGAGTAAACATCATGCAATGAAGACAGATAATAAAATAATAATCAATACAAATCTGGAGAAAATTAATACGAATACATTTTTTTTTTACCTGGCTGTGCATAAATGTATTCAACATCATCAAATATCACCACCTGGTTACCAGAGGGGTTCTCGTAAGGGGGCTTTATCTGATTTGTACGGTTTCCTCCATCTCCAAACCACCACCTGTGACACATAAAAAAACAGAGATTACACGCATTATTTTACAAATGGTTTCACAGTTTTGCACAGTAGCTGCATTTCCATTAGCCCTTCAAAATGTGCAAATTGAAATTGTGCATGGAAAATGGAAACACGGCAATACCTTATATCACAAAATACATTTTTAGGCTTGCATGAGGCGGTTTCTCAGGCAATATATCACAAACCTGCATTTACCTGGCATACATAAAAGTCACATGATCATTCTTCAATGTACTATAACCTCCAAGAAACACCTCCTAGATCTCCGCTCTCAAATATAAGGGGCCTTTCCTAGTCATCAAAGCTCTAAAAATAACTTGAAGAGTCACGTTTACATTAAAAGTCCATGAACATGGTTAACTCTGGTTTCATGGTGACTGGAAAGACAAGCTTATTGTTGTGTAAAAGAGGGGACTAAATCATAGGGGGAAAGACATGTTTGAGTCTTATTTGGTGCCTCAGGAATTTGTAAAAGCAAGGTGGCAGGTCTGTTTTGAAGATATTTTTAGCTGGAGGGAATAAAAGCTCTTTCTTGCAAATCTCGCTGTCTGACTCATCGCTGCGGGAGGGAGAAGTGGAGCCGTTGTTGAATCATCGCCTCGGCTCCCTGAGATACACCTTCATCTCTCGCTCCATCTTATCCCCAACTTCCTCTATAGAAGTTGAACCCAAAGGAGGATCAGGTATCACGATTGACTGAACAAGCGGCGGGCTGAACTCCAGAGATACTGAGCAGACGAGATAAAAGCGCCGGGGAAGAAATGGCCCTACAGTACTTGTCTGACAGACTTTTTTTAAACAATAAATAGCGAAATCCATGAAATAAATAAATAAGGCAGACATCTGCAGTGGCGCGCAGCAGGCTTCTGGGGGATGGAATGGAAACTTTAGGAATCTTTCTATGCTCAACGTTGAAGGGAAAATTCTTGTCAGCATTCTGCGCTAACCACAGACTGTAAATCTAGAGAAAAGTGCCATTAAAGGGGAGCAGGCTGGGAGTGTGTGAGGTGGTGGAAGCCGTAGAGAAAAAGTTTGTGTGCAGACTGTGTGCATTAAACAGTCATAAGATGCGAATATAGAAAGCCATCAAACTCTCCAAGAAAAGAGTGTTATTTAAAGAGAGCATTCACAACCCAATTTGCTTCCATGATGCATAAAAGAGCTTGATTTTACCAATCAGGAACTGATTATGTTGTAATTGGGTGTTGCATCCCAATTCTAGGACTTCTTTATGAAATCTATCCTTTTTAATGAAAATATCAGTCACAGGGATTAAATGAATGCATTAATGTACTACAACATTTAATAAAACAGAATGAAATTGAAAAATATTGTGCAACCCTAAATCATCCTTCATAATAACCATCATGGTGTAAGTGTTCAGAATTAATCTGATGAATCTTTAATGTGACCAATAACAGCTTCACTGTCATAGAACATACCAGAAGGTGACGTCCACCGCCATGTCTATCTTCACCGACGCTGAGAGGTTCAGGGGCAAACCCTGCTGCACAATTCTTGGGACTCCTCGGACGGTCGGCTCAGTCATCGGGTTCATGCTGTCTACTATGACATTGAAGTGTTCTGTCAGCATGCTAACCTGGTTCATAGCCGTGACCTAAGAGATGAGAGAGGGGTAAGTTGCCAAGCTGATAAAATCAGTACACTGGTTCAGTGACTTCAATGAAAACCAGTCACCGTGAGTTTGTACACTGCTGCGTTCTGGTAGATGATATTCAACATGCTGTTATAGTATGTGAAGTATGGTTTATCGTCCACTGTCCATTTGAACGACGGGTCCGTTCCTCCCTCCACAGAGGCTATGTAACTCTGGAATACAAGAAAGGGAAGAAGAGGTTAGAAAATAATAAGACTATTAAAGATGAAGGTCAGGGCCATAACAAAGAGACATGGTGGATAATGAACAGCGTGAAACCTTCAGCTTATATCTCACATATATCTTTTATAAAATATCAGCAATAGACACTCCAGCCTTGCACAGCAGCTGTTCAGAAACCAGTTTAATCTACAAAACTAACAAACCACATGATTTAAGCGTTTTTTTTAAATACCACAAATACAAACAAATACATTATAGTTGGACAGTAGATGTTTAAAAGGTAAAGGCATGATGAAGATATGGTTTAAACTTGTTTTAGGTGGTTAGGCTGGCCTTCTAATGATGGTTTTAGGCCGAGAAAGCAGTTTATAGCAGCTAAATAACAGCAGACCGTCTGGTTTAAAATATTTGAAATATTAGCATTACATACACTATGCTTAGACAGTAGATGTGTAGAAGGAAGAAAGTCCTGACAAAATGGTTTAACTAGTTGGTTATCTGACATAGTTTGTTGGTTTTAGACTGGTTTTGAGGTGTAGTTTAAACTACACTGGATATTTATAAGCTAAATCCATGAGCCTAAACCAGCGTAGGTCTGCTTTGTTGGTTTTAGTACTTTTGACGTTAGGAAACCAGTTTACACCACTACAAAAATGGTTTAAGAGAGCTTAAGGTTATTATCTGGTTTGTTTAGAAAGATAAACTTTAGATAGCTTTAGACAGGTTTTAGGCACTTGTCAAACCTCATTGGTTTAAATGGTTAATACAATATTAGCAATAAATATATAGCTCTTGGATAGTAGCTGTTTAGCAGAGTTTTAATCAACCTAACATGGGTTTGACCTAACTAGGATTTCACTCACCACTACGGACTCCATGAGGACTCTGTGAGCAGGATGGGGTTTGATGACGAGCCCCTGGAGAGGTTCTTGCACCTTTGCCTGGATTTGTAGCGATGCTTCGGTTACGTTGTTCTTGACAAAAAACAGCATGCTGGTCTGTCCCGGCGTGGACCCGAGCTGGAGGTCGAACCATGCGAACATGGTGTCGTTGTACGGGCCCGGCTGCCTGCACTCGGCCACTTTTGCCAGCAGGTTCTCGGGACACGTGGTGTGAAAGGGAACAGTCTCGTTGCTGCCCTGCCGTCCAATCAGAGCATCATGCTGTGAGCGGACTGTGACGAGAATCCACGTCTGATTGGGCAGGAAGTACACCGTCCCATTGTGATTGGTGGGATAGGTCACGGCCGGGCCCAGGGGTGGAATGACATGGATGGGACAGGACGCGGTGACGGGAAAATCCTCATCACTAGATGTCACTTCCAAAGTGTAGTTGCCCAGCTGAGGGAGGCCTGAACGGAGGAAGGGACCCTGCAGAGCGGTGCGGTTCTCGCCCACATACAGCACCCTCACCTGACACACCACGCCCTCCTTCCATTCGCCCTCCGCATCCACCTGCAGCGCCTTGTTCTCGTCCCACCAATCAGACTGTTTTTGGATTAGAATGCTCTGCTTCCATGGCGACGAGGGGTCGGAGGAGCACTGGAGAAGGCCTGACGGCCCGGCGTCGTGCTGCAGGGCGATGAAGTCGCCAGGGGAAACTAACAGGTTCTCTACGTCCTCCTGGACCTGAGTGAGAGCAGGACAGAGAGTGAGAGGTTTATGTAAATGTCTTATGTTAATTATCTAATGTTTCAAAACACTGCTTGCAGTAACATCCTATCATTTATAAAAAGTGTTCTTCTGAGAGCAGAAAGCAGAGCACATAGCAGCACTGCGGTGAGCGCGAGGGGGGCGGTGATTACCCTTAATAAGGTCCCGACCTCTGGAATTACGCTGTGCCCCGAAACACACCACAAATACCACAGAAATCACACAAAAACAGCCCCAAAAGAAAGCTGCGAGGAGAAGTGTGTCTCTCCATTAGACAGACTGAGGGTCATTATTAGGACTTGATTTCAGGCAGCAGTGTGGGAGTGGAAATAATTAACTGTGATCTGAACATCGCTCGAGAACATTGAGCCGCCCTGAAGGAGGGTGAAGCAGATGACCTGCAGGCCTACACACACACACACACACACGCACACACACTCACTCACTCAACCTATCATTAAGAGCTCAATGCTCTGGCATTTCATCTTGAAGCTTAAGCGTGCAGGACTTATAGTCTACCATATTTATATAAATATTAAATATTAAAAGAGAATTACCACAGTCTTATGAAATCTGTCAAGACACATCCACACAGAAACAATATGTTGCATAAAGAAAATGAAGCCCTTTTTAGAACATATTTTAGAAGAAGTTTTGCATTGTGAAAATTTGTTTACATTTTCTTTTTTAGGATACTGTTTTGAGTTTACTACTATAAAAACTGTAGTATATTTCTATACTATACCTATTACTATTATTGTAAATGATTGCTAAATATATATATTTTTCACTTTAATGTAATGAGAAACAGTGCTATTATGGTATTATATGCTACTATAGTATTTACTTTTAATTTTATTATGTCAGTGTTCTTTTTAATTTTGGTTAAGTTATAGAATTTCTTTTTTGTATTGTGCTTTTTTTATATCTCCAATATTTAGCTCAGATTTTTCAGTTAGTTGTCAAGGCAACAATTCAAATTGTCTTAATATTTCAAAAGTTTTGAAAGTTTTTTTTTCATATAATATTTAATATTTTTTATTAAAGTTTTTATAGTTATTTAAATTAGCTACAACATTTTTTTATCATTTAGTTAACAATAAAAACACACTTAAGTAAGAATTTTTATGCATTACAATAATTAGAAATTTGGGAAAATGGGTTTTGTTGGTTAAAAATAATGTTACAATAGAAAAAGAATTTTAATTTTCCTAAAGTGGACTTTCTGGCAAATAAAAAGGGATGCAGACATGTGTTTTACATGAATCCTAAGTAGGTGTTAAGTTTTCAGGTGAAATCCAGTATCAGGTTTTGATTGGTCAGACTCACCAGGATGTTGGATGGTGGTCCGGCCGGTATAGAGACCAGCACCTCCCCGACGAGTCTGTAAACAGGGTACTGTGTGCCGGCCGGTAGAGGACTGACCCCAGAACAGTTCACACACGCCCCGGCAGGACAAGGGCTGGTCAGGGGCAGACAGCGTTCAGTGTACGGACAGTACTGCCAACCCACTGGACACGCTGTGGCTGCTGGTGGGACGGATGTATCGTTCATCCACTTTTCCGGGGTCTGACAGACAGTGATGGGGGCGCAGAGGTCACCGCAACCTAATACACAGTGCAAACCAATCAGTACTGTAGGAAATAAAAAAACAATGTATTCACAGAACATGATATTTATTCACCTCATAACATCCACAGATTGTGATTTGCACTAAATATATATGAAACATTTTGTGTGTATATATATATAAAATTCAGATATTTGTAATAAAATATTTCATATTTTATAAAATAATGTGATCAAATGATTAATCATAAATTGCATACAAAATAAATGTTTTATATCATATATGTTTGTGTACTGAGTATATAAAAATACAAATAAGTATTGAACATTTTTACATGTATATATATATATATATATATATATATATTTAATAAACGAATATAACAGGAAGCAGCACTGATTGAGACTCAATGTCTGTGAATGGAAGAGACAATAGACACCCCCAATACAGGAGTGGTTATGCAGGTGGTGACCACAGACCACTTCTCAGTTCCTGCGCTTTCTGGCTGATGTTTTGGTCACTTTTGAAAATGCTGGGGGTGCGTTCACTCTAGAGGTAGCATGAGACGGAGTCTACAACCCACACAAGTGGCTCAGGTAGTGCAGCTCATCCAGGATGGCACATCAATGCAGGCTGTGGTAAGAAGGTTTGTTGTGTCTGTCAGCGTAGTGTCCAGAGCGTGGAGGTGCTACCAGGAGACAGGCCAGTACATCAGGAGGAGGCCGTAGGAGCGCAACACGTCGTTATGTGTTTAGAGGTTGTGTATTAGTCAGCTCGGTTTGCGAACACAATAGACGTGAAGACACGAGCTGGCAGAAGAAAACCAGCTCCGCTCCTCCGAGAACCATCTACACATCTGATTTCATTTAAAAGTAAAATGATGATCTCCTTTCATGTACTAATCACTCATGCATGTGTTTGTTTGTTTGTTTATCTCCGGCTGGCAGTCTGATACTCTGCGGCAAACGGCCAAGTCATCAAACAAGCCTGTTACCATGACGACGGGCGTCCGGAGATAACGCCGATGTACTGAGAAACACTGCGTGTTAATACTCACGACTCCTGTGATCGCTGTGTGTGAAGACAAGACCAAACCATTTCATTAAGAAGTCATGAATATTTAAACACAGTGTTTCCCTTGATGCTAGTTATGATGTAAACAATTGACAATAATTCGAAAGATAAATGCTTATGATAGTTGTAACAAAATCTGGAGTTTCTGAATGATAACTTTCTTTACGTCTAAAATCTAAAGGTTTAAAACTGATAAAAGTATACTTAATAAACGATTAAAATGACAGACAACAAGATATGTCAATGATTTATTATTATTATTTATAATAATAATGTCTTGTTCCCCTAACGCTTGCTCTTTTCTGTAGTTGCAGTGCTGCTTATCTCTTCATGTGGGATCGATAGCTGTTTGTCATTCTTCTGTCTCTGCTCATGTCGTATCGATCAGGAGGAAGCCGTAGAGGCTTTTTGGCGGGAAGGTGTCTGTGCAGCACAAAGTGACCTTGATGACTCTTTCCGAGCTCTTATCAGTCAGAGTCAACACAACAGCCAGGAACCACATCTCCTTTCGGTTTCTAGACACGCACACTCTCCAGATTTGTGTTTCTGGAACATCTCCAGATTCATTTGGTTTATGAATATGCATCTACTTTTTTGATCGAGTGGGTCGAGAACCTGACATTAAAAATAAATACATATATATAAAATATCAATTGTTTTCATCACTGAAGCTAGGTGGCTTGGTAAGTATTTTATTGCCAGTATAAAGGCTGATGATATTAGCTAAATAAAAATAGAAGAATAATGAAATGAAAAATTCAGTTTCCTTAAACTAGTTTGTCAAGCATTTCTTTATTTAAAAAAAAATAATAATTACAGTCAAATCCTAGTGTTTTGAATTTTCGATTTCCATGACAGTCCACAACTGTGATTAATGTGATTACATTTTTAAATCAATTAACAGCACTAATACACACACACACACACACACACACACACACAAATATACATATACATGTGTGTGTGTGTGTGTGCAAGCAAAATCTGATTCTGAATATCTAAATCTAAATATTAATGTAAATAAACATCTAAAAAAAAATCTATATATATTAATAATTATTAATTACAAGTTTATGGTACATTCCCATTAAAAGTTGGTGGGTTGGTGGGATTTCTTTATTTTTCAAAGAAATTAAAACTTTTATTCAGCAGTAATGATGCATTAAACTGATCAAAGTTAAAATGTTTATAATATCACAAAAGATCTCACACAGCAGCACAACTGTCACGCCGTAGGCGTGCTCTGTGTATGTTTCTCTGTACCATGTCATGTGTCCATGTGCTTTTGTTTATGTTTTGATATCTGTTCCAGGTGCTCTTGTGTTTTCTTTTCATTCTGTTCCCCCATGTGCTCTGAACATCTGTAACCCCGCCCTTATCATTAGTGTTTGATTAGGCAGTCGTGGCCTAATGGATAGGGAGTTGGGCTTGTAACCCAAAGGTTGTGGGTTGGAGTCCCAGGTCCGGCAGGGCTTGTGGTTGGGGTTAGTGAGTTCCCAGCACTCTCTCCACCTTCAATACCACAACTGAGGTGAGACCCTTGAGCAAGGCACTGTTCCCCCAACTGTTCACCTGTAAGTCGCTTTGGATAAAAGCGTCTGCTAAGTGAATAAATGTAAATGATTATCTGCCAGCTTTCATTTCCAGGTGTCCTGCATTCTCTGTTGATTAGTCTCTGTATAAATTCACGCCCCATGTCTTGCATCTTTGTCTGTCGTTAACGTTACGTGTTGGTTGTCCCACCCTGCATTGCTTGTTGCACATTTCTCGTTTTTGTTGTTTTGTTTAAATAAATGTCACGTTTGATCCTGATTCCTGTCTCCGAGTTCTCAATGCCCGCGAGGAAGCGCGAGCGCAAGTTTGTACAGCCGCTCGTTGAGACAACAACTATTATTATTAGTTTCATGTTCGTTGAGCATCAGATCGGCATATTAAAGTGATTTCTGAAGGATCATGTGACACTGAAGACAGGAGTAATGATGCTGAAAATTCAGATTTTTTACTATATATTTAATTGTTTTTTAAATTATAATAATACTTCATAATGTTACTGTTTTTATTGTATATACAATATACATTCCTAAAAATCCCAAAATTTGTGTGTGTGTGTGTGTGTGTGTGTGTGTGTGTGTGTGTGTTGTACCTGGCAGCAGCTTGTGTTTGAAACTCTGGCAGTGCGGTCGGTACACCTGAAAGCGCAGCTGAGTGTTTGCACTCAGAGACAGTGTGATCAGCTCCAGAGACGACAAACGCCCCGCGCTCAGAAAACTCAGTCCAGGGAACAGCAGCAGCTGCACGCACAAACACACACACACACACACACACAGGTAAGTAAGTCAACACCACAAAAGCAACGCTCAGCACAGATCCTATTAATCACCACAATGTCTGTCCAAGCTGGTGTACATTTCTTCACAGAAGTGAAAGAAAACAAAATTATACACATCCTCTACAACAAATAGTTTCATTTAAAAGCAGCATAACTAACTGTAGTTATAATGAGCACAACACAAGTCAACAGAATTTATCAGGTTATGGGGACCAATGGTCCCCCCCAAAGATAGGAATACCAGTAAATCTGGTCTGTGTGTGTGTGTACATCGAGGCTCCTGGCTGGTGTGTTGGGCACTGAGAAATGTGTGTGTGTGTGTGTGTGTGTGTGTGTGTACCTTGACGCTCCTTGCTGGTGTGTTGGGCACTGAGAAGTGTGTGTGTGTGTGTGTGTGTGTGTAACTCGACGCTCCTTTCTGGTGTGTTGGTCACTGAGAAGTGTGTGTGTGTGTGTGTGTG